>VYZQ01005505.1:60851-74943 GCA_013400655.1 Mystacornis crossleyi | reverse complement strand
TAGTCTCTGTTTCTAGGTGGCTGGAGAAGGCATCAATGCTGTTTAGTATTGCAATAGAGGGGAACTAATTAAAAAAAATAAGATATTTGGATTTTACTTGTTATTTTTATGCTGTATTTTAAGAGTTTGTTGTATATGGCAAAGGCAGAGGGAAGCTGAGATGTAAGGACTTCCAAATCAGGTCACTACTGAAACTGGCTTTGGTCTAGAATCTCTACTAAAAATGTCAGCTTCATCTGCAAAGGGCAGTAGAGCCAAACCCACAATTACTGTCATTAGCACAAGACTCAGAATGTTAGTATTTCCCCGGTGTAAGTAGCTTACTCTTTTTTTTCCTCCCATCTAATTCAAAATAAAATAAAGCCATGTGAATTAAAATGAAGAATAGCATGGGTTTGAAAAGGGCAGCCTAGGTAATTTTTCCTTTGGAATGCTCCGTAGCCAGCTGTTTAGGCTATTTCCTTGCTAAGTGAGAGATGTGGGTTCAAATCTGCTTAGACACAGAAGGAACTGAACCTTCTACATCCTGGCTGGGCTCCCCAGAACACTGGAATCTGAGGGTGCTCTGATAAAGCTCATTCTGGTATGGTCTGCTTGAACTCTGTAGGTGAGAAAGAGGAAGAGTGCCTGCCATGCTGCTTAGGCTTGAATACAAGGGCCCTGAATGGATGTCATCCTACTGGCTTGGCTTCTGTTGCTGAGTTCTACAAGGCAAAGATTTGTCCAGCAAGATCAAACACTGTCCCAGCGGGTTTGTCCTGCTGCCTCTTCCTTGTCTGATTTTTATTGGTGGAAACAGTTTTTGTTCTGCTGCTATTGTCATGGTGGAAGAAGCCATCACAGTGTGATGAAATCAAAACTAATGAGGAGCTACAATTAATATTGAGAGAAATTTTAAAACAAAACTTTTTGTTGTATTGTTTTCTCTTTGATACGACCATGCATGAAGTACTGGGCCACAAAACCCCCTGTGGCATAAATTGCATGGTTGGCTATGTGGGGATAGTGCAACAATGAATATAGCAGTAGCTGATTTACAGATTTTGTGGAAGAAGTTTGGAGTTTGCCATTTTAAAGGTTTTCTTTCATCTTTTCTGTCTCTGCCCCACAAATACATGATTACTTGAAATAACCAACTTCCTGTTCTCCTCAAGTTTCTTTGCAGCAAGAGAACAGCCTTAAAAAAAAAAGTTTAGTTTCGTTGCCATGCTACAGCATAGCCCTGAAGAACCTGAGTCCAAATACTTGGTGTACAAAGAAATTTGTACTGTTTCTTCAAACAAGATTTTATTTTGATTTAGGATTTGAAACATTACCACTTTTGACTGCTGCAGGGAAGTGTTGGGTTTTCTTGGGGCTGTAAATCAAAGTTTAATATAACATTAGTAGGGAATTCTCTGAATTTGTAGTCCTTGTATCTGGAACTATCTCTAGTTAAGCATGATTAAGAATTAAGAAAGCTATCCTTCCACCTTTCGAATCAGTAATTTTTTTTTTAATCTGAAAAGTATTTGCTGTCATTTTATTATGATTGTGTAATTATACTGTATTAACTATCAAAAGGATGATGATCTATTTCTTGAAAAGTTACTGTACTGCAGTAGAAGTAGGAAGGGAAAACCAATTACTTATCATAATTAGCTGCATTCTAATACATGAAATGCTATTTGCGTACCTAAGTGACTTCAATCTGTGGGTAATTCTGCAATAATACATAGACTATACATTTACTAAGGTTAGGTCTCATCACCTTCAGAATTAAAGATCTCTATCACCTCTTCAAGGTGAAAATATGACACACTTTTAATACACTCTCGCCAGTATATTGCAACTCTAACAACATTTTTGTTGTTATTATTTGGCAAAGGAAAACTATATGCTCAGAACAGATTCAGACCTCTAAGGCTGGGCTGTAGAATAGCACCAGAGTCTGAGTATAGGGCTACATGCTACTTTTCCTTTAAAAAAGCATTTTATAAGGTTAAGAGTTTCCAAATACAAACTGTATAATGAACCCAAAAGACAGTGTAGCTCTCAATGCTGACAGATTTTTGGACTTGGAAAGCAGGGTAACAGTGTAAGTGCCACCATATAATAATGAAAACCTTTTGTTCTCTGCATTTCAGTTCTTAAGATCCGAATCAACTGGTGGGTATAGCAGACCAGTAGCTGTAAAAATCTGCATAACCACACCACAGTTTAACTGTACAGAGCAAGATGAGAATTTTCGTCTTCAAGAAATACAGGTCTCTGGTGTCTTTGCTGTGTGAGCTTCAGGTACCAGGGAACACCATATAACAGGAGGTCAGACNCCGGGACCAGCCCGCCCGCGCTGGGGGCACACGGGGGAGCGAAGGACGGGGCGCAGCCCGCGGGGTCTGACGGGCGGGGAGCGCTGCGTGGCCCAGGGCTCTGCCTTTGGGGTGCAGAAACCTGGAGCAGCAGAGCCCCTGGCCAGGCGGGGTGCGGAGCGAGCCGAGGGCGACAGGGAGCCGGGGGCACTTCAGGCAGAGCCCGGCCGGCCATGCCAGATGCAGACGTAATTCCACGGAGGGACCCCTCCGCCTCCCCTCCCCAAATCTTGGGCAGGGTGGTTTCTGATACATGTAGGATCAGGCGAAAGGAGAAATTTCCGTAGAGCTCTGAGGTGTTTTCTCTGGCTGAAGTTATCTAGAAATAATACTGAGGGGAAGAACAGTAATTCATAACAAAACTTTAAAGAGCAACAAGTTGTTTTACTGAAATCACACGCGCTGGGAAAAACAAATCACCTCACTGATGGAAAGTAGCTAATGCCAGTATCTTGAAAACCGATTTATAACACAGTTACGAGTTTCTGAAGCCCCTAGCACTGTTCAAAACAAATTTCACCATATGTCTGAAGAGAGTTTTTGAGAAGTCCTGAATCTGCCCTTAAAAATCTTCATTTTTACTTATGTAGATACTTATGATATGTAACTTAAAATTATTTTCATGTTTGTTTGAAGTGTTTCACTTTTTACAGATTTTTTTTTTCCTACTTGAAACAGGTGGTCCATTTTGCACCACCCTCTTGTTCCCTCTCAGGCTCTGTCCCACAAAACAACCTCTGTGCCTTTCTGTGCAGTCATGGTGCAAACTAGATTAATCTTGTTGGACACTCGGCTAGATTCAGAGGTGCAGAGGAGGAGCCTAGTAGGGCAAGTAGCCCTACATCTCCCAGCCATGGCCAGTGCAGTTCTCCTGTTTGGTCATGTATCATGGAGGCGAGTGACTTTGCAGGCTTTTCCCGATTTCCCCTTTTGAGTAGCGTCTCTATCACAGTCGGGACTTTTTTGCCTCCTACTCGAGTTTCACCACCTGGTGTAAACGCACAGAGGATGTGCTGGGAAGGGCAAGGTCAGGGGAGTATCAGTGAGGCGTTGCTAAGGCTATTTCCCAGGCACTGTAGTGCCCCTGAAACTGTTTATGCTAATTGTGGAAATTAGAGCCCTTAACTCCTGTTCTTGATTTAGTCTGAGGCTGGGCAGTTGGGCACTCTTCTCATTTACTGTCCTATGCTTCTCCCCGACCATGCTGGAGGACTAAGATCTCTTTTCAATGAGAAATAGAAGTTCCAGCTCCGAGAACCAAACCCGTTTCTGTGCTCTGTGCATTCGCTGGGGTCTGGCCATTGATCCCTGTGTTGTGAAGACCAAATTCTTACATCTCTTCTAGCTGTGAGAGTGGAAAAATTAGTAGGATTATTATTAAGAATATGTTTAACTGAGCTGTGGTGATGGCTGCTCAGATGAAATACTATTCCAAAATCTAGTTTGCATTTAATTGATATAATTGAAGTTGTTTAAAAGTAATTATTTTTAAAGAAGATTGATTATGGCAGGTTGGTGACTAGAAACCAAACAAAGCATCCCAAAGTAATTTCTTTTATTCTAGGACATGACAAGGCTGATATTTGGAGACACCTATGAAATTACTAGGGTGATCCTAACACTGTGCCCAAGTGTGTGTCAAATCTCATCCCAGTATTTGACACCAGACTGTCCTACCCTTAACCTCTCAGAAAGGCCAGTGATGGAGTGGGTGACATGCAGGCAAAATTTCGACATCATTCTCTAAGTATCAATAGAGCAATATTGACAGAAAATGTGGAACAGCTACCCCCTATGTTAAACTTTATGGCTCAATGGAAGAATTCAGATCCCAGGTCTGTCAGCCTGACACCCTTTCCAGCATTCTCAGACCTCAATATTTTCTTGATATTTGATAAGATTATTAGGATTATCTTCTGAATTATGATCAAAAATATCGAGGGGGGTGGGGACTTCTTCAGTTCACTCTCATTCCATCTCCATGTTGGTTGCAAACTGTTGCATCTGTTGCTGGTTGCAAACAACCTCTTCTGCATAAATTGACAGCCTTTCTTAGTCACTTATTAACTGGAAGAGTGCAGAATTCTTTACCTGCACTAATTTGTGCCAGTGATTTTAAGAACATTATTGACACCAAGTAGACTGAGGGAGGACATTGACCGAGAGGTGGTAGCTTTCGCACCAAAATCTTCTCTGCTGATGTTACAAGGCTAATTCCATGTAAGCACATTTTTTTGTTCAGTTGAGAAAGTTAGGTGAGATGAACTGCCCAGCTCACTGAACATAAGAGATTATAATCTCTTCACGCCTCTATGAAATGACGGTGAAGGCAAGACAATTTGGTGACTGAATTGTAAAGACCATTCCAGAACCTGTTCTGAGCTTGGACACTGACTTTAGACAAACCATTTTCTTTCAGTTTTCCAGTTTCAAAAGTGAGAGAGAATAAGTGATAAGACCTCACAGGGCTTTGTTAGAAATACCTTGATTAGAAACAGGGGTTTCTAAAGCACACTGGAATTTCAATGCAAAATGCTTTGCATTATTTTATGGTATGGTTGACATACAAGAACAGGCAAAGCAGAGGGGTTCAAAAGTATCTGATCCTTTTTCCCTCCATTTTCAGGATGATTCAACTGACTGTTTTGGTGCATAGAGTTGGTTGACCACTTCTCTGATCTGCAGCCTTCAGGTGGTCCTTATAATTGGAACCCCTGTGTCTGAAACCAGCTTTGCTGATCTAAATCCATTTCGGAGTAGGAGGGAAAACTTTACGCTACTGAATTTTTAACTTTTATTTAGTAATAGTTAGTTTGGGGCCCTTGGGGCTGGCATATTAACCTGCCTCTGCCTCCATTTCCTGGAATAGAGACTACTTGGTGTTAAATACTTTGGTGGATGAGATAGAGAATACCTGGGTGAGTGTCTGATATGGATAAAGCAGTTAGTAAGTGCCTGGGCCGTTATTTTTGATTCTTGAAAAATATTGGGGGGGAAGGAAGGAAAGGGAAGGGTGTGCTAAACCCAGCTGTGACCTTGCAGATATAGAGATATTGCAGATGTGCAATACTCTCTTGAGAAGAAAGTGAGGGCCATTGTGTGCTCAGTTTGGAGACAGATTGGAACCACTGCTCCTCTGGAGCTGTCAGAATGCAAGTACTTGTGGTTAATGGTGGCACTGTGCATGTTACAGTGACCATTCCAACACAGTGCACAGGGAGTGGGAATCTGTGACAACACATGCAGAGAGAAGAAAAGAAAGACAGAGAAAAGATAGAAGGATGGGGAAGGGAGAAGAGACAGAAGGCAAGAGTGGCAATGATCCTAGCAAAGGGAACGTTTTCCAGTAAGCAGTTCTGAATGTGATGTAAAAAATAACAACTGAAAGTTTTATTTTACTACACAGAGCCCACATTCTTCCTTTGATCTCTGTACAAGCTTCCTTTTGGCATCTGTGGGAGATCAGTGAAGAATAAGGAGTCTTGAATTTATGATGCAGCCTGTAGACAGTCATGAAATGAAATTCAGTCCTCTCAAAAAACTATTACATAGCTGTGAAGCAACCAGAAGGTACACGCATGGTTCTGAAATAAATGATAGAAGTCAGTCAACACAAAGACATCTCACAACCAAAATAGTAGGTAAGTTATGTGAATATTCTGTCCATTGCAGCTAAACTGCTGGCATCTGTTTGAAAAAGTTAACTTGGTGACCCTGATAGTGTCTACAGGAACTCCTTGATGGACTTTTTTTGTTTCTGTAATAGTTTGCACAAGTACACTATTTTTAAGACATTAAAGAGTATTCAGCATCTAAAACCAGTTATTTCAGCTTAATAAGTTTAGGAACACATTAAGTGACCTCTAATGAGTAACAATAAATTCTCTACAACACTTTCTTAAATTATGGGATTAGTTTAGTAAATTTTCCTAATTAAACTTGCTACTTGAAAATAGCAATAGGGGATCTTTAAAAGATAGATAACAGATACACCAACCTGTCAGAGCAAACCAAATACACAGGAAATCATTAAACTTAAGACAGTTGATTTCAGGATTTTTTTCAGATGTTTAACATGAAAAGTCAACATATATATAGGTCTATTAATCTACAGAAAGATCTCTTTTACTTTAAAGAATTTGACCTTTGATGTTTCTCTTTGCCTATTGGGCTGCTGATATTCTTGGACACTTGATACCTTGAATTAAAACATTGAGAAACTAGGGGTCTGGGGTTTCTTTACATACATCCTGTGAGAAGCAGAACATTTAGGGGCAACCCAAAGTAAAATCTAATATTTAAGTGTAGCTATAAATCATTCCTGCTGTATGCAGCTCTGCCAACTTTCTGCCTTCAGTCAGCAAGTCCTTCCAGCACTACTACATTGCTCAGAGTCTGCTGGGTTTTGCAAGCAATGGAGCTGCTGACCTGATACTTGTCTTCACTTAGGAGAACATGGTTAAAAACCAGAATAGTGGTCTACAGTATTCTCTGCAAACAGAAAAGAGAGCTGGTCCCTGCCACAGAGTGCTGAAGTCGTCTTAGGCAGATTAGGTTAAGGAGATGAAAGACTCTTCATCTTTCAGTTTCATGTCATCTCCTCAAGGCAGAGCTTAACAGATGTTGTCCTTTCCTCCAAGAAGTACTATCTAACGTGTATTTTCTGCTTTCTGTCCTCTGTGCTTTCTTTTTACCTTGTAGCCCTAATCTCCCTGAAAAGGAGGACATTCATTCCCCATTCCTGTTTTTCTACCCTCCGGCTCACCCGTGGCCTGGCACCATTAATTCAGCGTTTACTTGTGAAGTTTGTTTGAGAACTGCCTGTGTAAAGGAACATTACTAAAGACAAGATGTTGAATGGATGTAACAGTGTGGGGGGCATTTCCTCTAGCCCCATTATTCCTGGCTCCTCTACTACCAACTAGACATGGAAGCATAAGGGATGGGAGACTGATTGTTCCAGTGAATGAACAGATACTTGTCTCTTATACTTGCTGTTAATGTCAAAGTGTTCACCAAACACAGGAGCTCCATGGAACTATCCACTCATGGCTGTGTTCACGTGGGCCATTGCACAAAACTCCACAGTGACAAGGGAAAAGGAAAGTTGAGGTCTGGTGGTGATGGAGTTCATCAGTGAATTTACAGATTAGGGACCTGGGTATCACACGGGTTTTTGCAGCCTTTCATCTTCCCAGAAAGATGCAGGTACCTTTAAAATTTTCTGTGAGTACCATTTCAGGTGCACAGAGTAGATCATTTGCAGGTCCTGTGTCACATCTGCCAGATGCTGCAGTTATCTGTGATACTCTAGCAAGGCACAGTGTAGGCAAGTTTAAATGTCTGGACTAGTGCCTCAGTCGTAGGTGCTTGTGGCAGGGATTACTTCGTTATTCGCATCTTCTTCCACGTTTCACCTCATTGCTGTCTTTGCCACACACAATGCACATTTCTGCTCAGTTCTTAGATACTGCTTGAAATCCTGTTGTGGGAAGCCATAACTGAATGCATCCCCATGTACCACACTCACTCTGCTAGGATAGTTGCTTCCAAGATGACCCATTTAACTCTATATGTTTTTAAATATTTTGAACATTTCATATTTGGTACTCACTGGGACCTTTCGACTAACCCAGGGCAAGCCAGCTGTCCAAGCCCTGCAACAAAGATCCAGTTTTCAGATCTCTCTGTTACATTTTAGAACATGTTCTACATTTAGCCTTTGAGGAGAAGTTTAGCTAAGCTATACCCAGTCTAAACCAAGCAGTACGCTCCACACCGGATGCCGTTCTTTCTATATGAGTGTTCTGTAAGTATTTTGAATTGTGGAGGTAGTTCCTTACAGGAACTTTGTGTTGGAGAGACAAAAATCTCCTCAAAGGACAACTAATCTATGCCACATATAAGTCCCACAGATATTTTATGCCTTCTGCATAGCCATATATTTTGTAAGACTGTCATATTCTTGCACAAATTATAAAATGTCATACACTGCTGATGAATTTCCTCCATTTAGTGACCTTCAGTATAGGAAAAACACACAGATTTATAAACCAAGCTTCAATACTAAATCTTCTGCTGCTTGTGTTTATTATTTCAGGGAACCTGCCTACAGTCCTTATCTCACCTTAGGGAGGCAACTATAATTCTCCTGGTTTATGTATTAGAGATTGAAGGGGCTGGATCCAGTTAGTGAATGACAAACAGAGTATAAAAGTCCAGTTTCTAAACAACAGAAATAGGTTCCACTTTTTGCGCCATGATATCTTTTAAGTACATTACTCCATATGATATCCTTGTCTAAAGCATTGTAATGAGGTTACAAACATAAATATCATCAGTGATGTGTGAATATATATATGAGTTTATAAACATGAATTCTTCATATCATTTAGACTTCTGTCTTTAACAAACACATTGATAGCATATCGTGCTTCTTTTACTTCCCCGGATAGTCCTGGGTTGAGTAATTTCGGCAGCTAGCTACAATTACTGCTGCTTTCATTTCTTAGGAAGCAGTGTTTACAGAGTTAATGGTCTCTGATGTGTCATGTCCATTTTCATACCAAAGCCTTTGAAAGCATCAGTCAATCAGAAAACTGTGTTTAATCTTAAACAGGCCTTTACCCTCCCTCCTCCACAATTAGATCACATACTTTGAGTACTCTGCCTGGGAGCTTTCAGCTGAGAGATTTGAGCAGTGTCTCCATGAAGTGGTGCAGGATGCACAGTATCAGTGTACTGGCTTGCAGAGATGAGATAAAAGTCCTCCAGGCTTAAGTAGCAGCTGGATGACACTTCTGGGGCTGGAAAATTCTTTGTGCCTAAAGAGGGTGATGAGTATCTCAAGAACTTTTGAGGACCTGAGCTTTAGTTCCTCAGTGTTAATAGCTGCAACCCCTTCCTCTTCTGAAGCTTCTGCAACTCTTGCTGTATTTGTTTTACTCCATTTAGGCACTGAAGTTTTGGTTCACAGCCATGAAAGGCAGAGATATTTAGTTTAAATAGAAAACTGAGGTTCAAATGAAACCACATGGTTTCTGATCACCAAAGTCACAGGTACATTCTTGCTGAGTTTATGCTCTGACCATCGGTGCATCAGGAGCTCTGTGGCTGGAATCTGACACAGGCGTGATCAGTCACCATATATTGGAAATAGCCAGAATGAAGAAGATTAAGTCTTTGGTAGTTGTTTTGCTTTAGTTATTTTCATTGCTTCTGAAGGGTCTATTTCAGTTTTCAGTTGGTAAACTGAGGCATTTTATGAAGGACAAGAAAAACTGGACACTCTTAATGGGAAGGAACTCAGTACAATCAGAACTATCCCTGCATTCTGGTTGTTGTCAGAGGGGAACAATATGGAGGGAAATGCAGTGGTTCTCCCTGCTCTTGGACTTCCTTTGTGCAGTGATAGAGTGGAAGGTATGAAGGTAGAGGCCTGGATCCAGCTATTTTCCCCTATTTGTCAAACTGGAATTGCTCTAACTAAAGTAGGACATGTCTGATATTATATCATCAGCACCATATCTCAGCAGCACTGTGCAATGAGAGATGGTGCAGGGTTAGCAGTGAACCCAGCAGCAGTGAACGGGTCTGGAGTATATGTGGAGACCTGACAAGAGGCAGCAGAGGGGTGGAGTTGAGGCAGACAGGGAGCTGCCACTGTCTGCTGTCTTACAGACTTGCCTAAGGGAAATGTGGGGAGAACATCATCCCTGTTGGAGTGAACAAGGTCAGCAAGGTGAAACAAGGGACTGTGAGGCTGAGTGCTCCCCATTTGTTGTTTGTACAAGTATGAGATGCTTTCCTTACATAATGCCTGTTTTCTTTCTCCCATAAAAACTTATTTCTTGCATTGTACATCAAAGTGTAGTTGTAGAAATAGACTTATTGCCTGCTAGTGACACTGAGGCATAGCACTTAATTTTGCTTGGTTCTAGGTAGGGATGTTTGCTAGTTATAGCTGCAGATGATTGCATTTCTAAGAACCTTTAGGTTGGTGACAGTGGCTGGCAGATGACACTGAAGATCCCCATGACATTCTGTGAGAGGAGACCATTGACAAAGATTGTTATTGAAGAACATATTATTTTAATGCCACTATATCAAAATAGTGTAAATTACTTACTCTGAAATTACTTATTTTTCCTTCAAGTTTTAGTTTTGCCAAAATGCTTTCCTAAAAGCAATGCCATGACATTGTTAACATCTGCAGTTTTTAAAGTAAGAATCTTATTCTGGGAGGGGATTTGTAGCAGTCTCTTTTTCTTACTCAGTACGTCTGTTGCGACATTTATCAGGGCAATAACTGCAGTTACTAAAGTCTAAAACAAATCTTGGTGCTATAATTTCTAATAACATTGCAAAACGGGCAGAGCTGACACAAGAATTTGTATCTGCTCTCTTTGTGTACCTTGCCTGACGAATTACTAACATCTAACTGAGAATTGCTGACAGTTGTGCTGACAACCTGGGGGATGCAGAAGACTGTAGGTGACACTGAGGGTGCAATTTGTCCTTACAATTTCCTCTTGCTGTTAGCAGTTTGCAAACTGGCAGGTAGGTTTGGAGAGATGTCCATTAAAAACAATAACATCTTGTAAATTATAAGGAATATGCTTGCATGCAACACATATGGACTATTAAGATTTTTTTTATAGGCAGTATTTGAAACAACCCTGCATTATATGGCCTTGTTCGAAAGGTCTCTCGTAGTAAATCAAAACACATTGAAATAGCTGTCTCAGAAATAAGGGTTGACTTGATAGAGGTAGGATTTAAACATACAATTCCAGACAGTAAAAAAGTTGACAACAGTTTGGCATCCAGATACTGTGTTTCATCCAAAGATCTGAAAGAGCTTTTAAAAATGTCTAATTACAGTGTAATGAGTTCCCATTTTGTATCAAGGATTATCAAAGTAGAAAAAAATGCATAACTATAATTTTCAGGTTCGGATTTCTATTGTTGGGTACTTACGTTCATATTCATGTCATTGATCTAAATAGAGGTTTAGATGGCAACTTCCATTCAAGTTCAAAAAATGATCTGGTTTCCAGACCCAGAGATTGAAAGGAGGAATTTTTGATAAGCGTATGAAACACATAAAAGCCTAAATATTTTTTTTCTCACTGGAATTCATCCTTTTTTCTTCTTTTCTTTTGATGATTTGTCTCTGGCTTTGACAGTAATTGCCAGTTAATGTATCTTTGTGATGCTCACACTAATACTACACCACCTTCTTCAGAAGCAAAGCAACTATAAAAATTATTCATGTATCTAATAACCTTACAACGAGGAAGGAAAGAGAGTTCGTAATTCTCAGTTAAGCATGGAATGCAGCAGTGCTGCTGTGTACCTAACAATGCACATTTCCTTCCTAAATTAAGTATTTTAGGTGAGCGAGAGCTCACATCCTGTTGGGGAAAGGGATTATGACACCTACACCTCTTAATTAAGAGAACATGATTTCACTAAAAGAGCTGGAAGTAGGGTTACATAACTCATGGCTCTCATCTTTTCCTTTCAATGCTGTGGGCTGATAGAAATTGAACACAGTGACCTGTGGGATCATAGAATGGTGTGGGTTGGAAGCAGCCTTAAAGATCACTCCATTCCAACCTCCCTGCCATGGACAAGGTCACTTTCCATCAAATCAGGTTGCTCAAAATCCCATCCAACCTGGCCTTGAACAATTCCAGTGACGGGGCATCCACAGCTTTTCTGGACAACCTCTTCCAGTGTCTCACCACCCTCACAGGGAAGAGTTTTTCCTTAATATCTAATCTAAAGCTTTTTCAGTTTAAGACCATCTCCTCTCCTACAGTCACTACATCCCCTTGTAAAAAGTCCCTCTCCAGCTGTCTTGTAGCCCTTTTTTTACTGGAAGGCTGCCATATGGTGTCCCTCAGAATCTTCTTTTACAGGCTTCTTATGTCAGGGGACCCAGAGCGGGATGCAGCGCTCCAGGTGGGGTCTCATGGAAGTGGAGTAGAGAGGGAGAATGACCTCCCTTGACCCGGTGGCCAGCCAGGATGTGGTTGGTTTTCTGGGCTGGAAGTGCACCTTGCTGGGTCATGTCAGTCTTCCCATCCACCCAACACCCCCAAGGTCTCCTTGAGCTGCTCTCAGTTGCCTTGCCTGTACACTCTGCCTGTCTTGCCTGTATATTTAGCCTGGTTTAATTTAAAGTGCTCTAAGTTAATATGGCATTGATTCATCCAAAAAGTTCATGGAGGAGAGTTTTTCAGTTGAGATGTTTCTAAAATCCAGAGACCTATTTCCTTGGTACCAGCCAGCTCACTTAATGTTCCCTGTGCTTGGGGAAAACACCTGTGAGAATTAAAGTTCACCTTCTGCCTGTGGTCCTCAGTTATCAAATACCCTGCTGGAACCACAGGCAAGTGGGTGACAGACAGAGCAGTCCTGTTGCCACGCTGTGGCATGCAGGGCTGGGGCTGGCCTCTCTGCGTGTTACTAGATTTGGGCAACTGCAAGGATGACATAAAGCTATTTTTGTTTCACCTTTGCTGGTCTTATGCCAAGAACAGCTTGGACAACCTGGGCATGACTTGTACAGCAACATTTACTTCTGTGTAATTGTTTGCTGCAGCATGCATAGTCTCTTCTCAGTCAACTGTTTAAACTATGGGTGGTAACAGATGCTTAGAGTCATTGCTTTCTGCTATCTATAATTTTTATTAATAAAGCAATAAAATCCTTATCTGTATGGATTGTTTAAATCATAAAGAGGCAAAAAATAAACCCCTCTTCCACAGTTTATTTAGTTTGTAAAGCCCTCTGCAGTCCTGACATCTGTTTAACACAGTGCGTGTTTACAGTGCAACTTAAACAGTTAAGAGTAATAATTACATTTTAAAATATACAGATGACCTTATTCTGAACAAAATCCATAACTATATCAAATAGCAAACCTTATCCCAATTCTCACTCACTACACCTCTGGTTTTCCTAAATGCCTAAAGAAAGAGGGTCTTATGGTTCCTCTGCAGATTGATAACGGAGCTGTCCTTCTATCACTGTGTTCTTGGACCATTTCCTCAGAAATATTCTGCATGTTCTAAGACTCTACATTGATACACATAAAACTACAGTAACAGCTGCTTGACGTGATATTATTCTAGGAATACTTATGACTATGTAAACACAGATTGTGTGATAAAGTGACTCTCAGTTGAAAAATCAAAAGGTCATTCTCGTTCATTCTATACTGAAATGAAAAATGAAAAGAATGGATGAATAGAGCAGTACAGATTTCAGCTCATGTTGTGAAGCTGAGCTAGCTATTTCTTCAGCTCAGTCCTAGGTCATGTGCTTCCATGACAGAAGTTATTTCAACTCATTTATATAAAATAGCAAAATAATCATTCAGGTTTAATTGTGATTTGAGGAAAAACTCCTGCTCCCTGGCTACAGGATGATTTAATCATGCATAAGTAATAGAGTAATTACAAAAGAAATATAGGTAAAATTGAAGGCAGGTTCTGAAATTTTAATTAGTTTTACACAGATTTTAAAATTTGTTTAGAAATTTGTATTGGGAATCAATTTAGTTTGCCGTTCTTCAAGTAATATTAGCTATTCCATGGTCTTAAGTTGTTGTTAGTTTGGAAATCAGAAAGCATGTGCATGACTATTGGATCCTTTTAAATCACACAATATCAAGAGAAAGGAAGCTTGTCAAGTCTGGACATCTCTTTTGCACTCACAAATTAGAGCAG
>VYZQ01005505.1:33327-44021 GCA_013400655.1 Mystacornis crossleyi | reverse complement strand
TCTCAAGTTTCTGTGTTGAGCAGAGTATCAGCAGTGACACCCTAGGGTATACTTCTGTCTGTATTTTGTAGTGCTAAACAAATCAGGGTGTGGCTCCTCACTTTCATAGTAGGTTCCGTATTATTTGGACATCAGTATATAACTGTAGGAGTAAAGCAAAGCTAAAGATATGGCTGCTAGGTAAAAATAATGTTACAGATATGAAAATTCTGGAAACCTAAATGGTTTTTCTCAGACGAACTTGAAATGTTGGCTTTATGAGATGTAGCAGAATTAAATCTGTTACAATTGCCAGGTTTACTATATTGTTTTTAATATTTAGTTTGTCCCAGAGAATTGAGAATGTTACTCTAGAACAAGTGGTCAGATTTTTCATGACCAAACTAGGTTCTGAGACCTACCTTTCTTCCTGCAGTCTCCTCCTCCCAGTGCTAAGCATATGGCTTTCTTCATTTGAACTGGCCAAGTCTTGTTATTTATGAGCTTCAGTAGCTTCTTCGGTACTGTGGCTGTTTTATGTGCTGTGGTTTTGGCCTTCTCTTAGCTTTTGCAGTGCCAGGTGAGACTGTAATACATCATTTTTTAATATACATTTTCTGTAGCGTAATAGTATATTACCATCTTGATTTCTGCCAGAAAAATTCCATCTATAACAGATAACATCCCCTTAAGCTAATAGCAGGGCATGGAAATACTGTCCTGGTGACCCTGATGTTCTCGATGATTTTGTAAAATCTTTTTATTAGTTAAAGCTCTTGAACTCACGGTTTGTATTTAGTTCAAAGCCAAGTGTGTGGGTAGTGTTTTTAGAACAGGATCGTTATTCTAGATCTGAATTTTTCTCTACACTCCTCTGAACTCTCCAAAATTTTCCAAGGCAGAGATTCCATCTCTCAATCATGTTATTTGTCCAGACAAAAATCTCTTTATTTTAGGCAGTGCGTTGTGTAAGAATTGTCTTTTTCTGCATCAGCAAAAGGTTCTTCATAGTAAATTTTCAGTTAACACTTGCCTTGTTTAAAGACAGAGCTGTTTACAAGCACAGCTCCTCCATTTGAGCACGCCCGCACTCTGGTTTTGATTGCATCTTTGATGTGCTTGTCCTTCATTTTGACCAAAGAGGTGCAGGAAGGCTGAGCTAATGCCTGCTCTGGTGACAAATGTTAACAATTTACTTTTTCTCATCTTGTTGTGGTACCCCAGCACTAGAGGTCTGGTCTGGTCTTAGAAGTATGAAGACATATCCTGTGTCCATTGCCCACTTCACAGAAGCGTCATTCTTTAGCTTCCTTGGGGCATCCAGACCTCCCAGAAGCAGAACAGACCTGCTGTGTGGGAGGCCAGGGTCTTCTTGGGTCTGGAACATGACCCAAGAAGACTGATTATGACTGATTATGACCTTTTTCCATGGCCATAATCAGGAATCTTCCCTGGCTTTCTCCTCTATATAGGTCCTGAAAGCTCAGGAGACTTAGCTGAGCTTGTCCATGGTGGTTCCTTGTTGGTGTCCAGAATAATCATGTAAAATTTAGCAGATTCTACCTTTAAACTGAATGCGAGGGGAAAGCTTTTGGAAAATGATAATTTCTTGTGAGGTTTCATGGCCTTGTGAATATAAACATGGTGAACTTTGCTTTGTGTTCAGCTGATGATCTACCATAAATTAACAATATCATGCTGTTCCAAAAAAGACAAATGCCATGCTGAGATGTACAAACAGGGCTGCAAGACACACAAAGTAATTCTACTACTTTACTCAGTGTTTGTAAGGGCCAAACAAGGACACTGTGTCCATTTCTGGGCGCTGGTCTGCACTAAATGTGGAGACATGCTGGAGAGAGGCCAGTGGAATGAAACAAGAATAATCTGAGCTCAGGGCAGCATCTTGATGAAAAAAAAAAAAAATTTAATTTGCTTGGTCTAAAAAAAAGAGTAAAAGGGGGTGGTGAATCAAATCCCGAATAAGATGATTATGAGCAGGGAGGCACTGGCCTGCATGTGGTAGATGGGAGAAGAAGACAGGCTGAAGTTGTAACAAAAAACACTGAAGTTAGATGTGAGAAAACATTTTCTTTGGTAAGAGCAGAGAAGCATTGAAGCAGGCTGCCCTGACTGTCTGATAGGTCTTCTTCCCAATGAAGTTTCAGAGAAAATATGCCAGGAACTGCAGTACTGTTGCCGAGTCCTTCTTGGGCTAAGGGGTTGCTTCATGGTCCCTTGAGATCCTTCCCATGCCAGCTACGAGATGTACCTGAGCACTGCTGTTGAGAGTTGTGGTTAGTTACTGTTTGATTAAGAAGTACTTCATAAGTAATGCATGCCATGAGTATGCCATTCAGCTTCTTTTCACCCCAAAACCCAAAGATTTATTGAACGTTTCTGGCTTTTCTGCATGGTATAGTCTAACAACTAAAACTTTCATTCAACTGGCAAAATGGTACCGATTGCTGCAAGCTTTTCAAATACCCACAGCTGTACCCTGGGTACCATCCCCCTCCCCACCTCAGCTACTGTTCCTGCCATGACAGAGTTGCCTGATAGCTCATTCTGTTCCTGGAACCTGTTCAAATTCCTCCAGTGAAGCGTAGAAGCTCTCTTCCAAGACATTTCAGAATCAAAATGTCTGATAGTTAATGAAACAGAGTGGAAAAACTATTGAGGATTATTTTTAAAAGGGGAGGGGGATTAAAAATCAGGCCATATAAAAAAAAAGAGACAATTACTATTCATTTTTTATATTTTTCTTGCAAAAGTAGTATCTTATGGAATTGTATTTACTGAATATATGTACAGCAAAAATGTATTGTGCACTGAAGAGGTCATAATCAAAGAATTTATGTGCTAATACTAAATAACATTTTACATTTAAAAACATTTGTGAAGGAAAAAATAGCAATGGATTCCAAACTTCCATCTTTATTCAGTTGCTTGTTAATTTAATCTTTTTTTTTTTTAATTTATTGGTTGAAAACTGCAGGACCACAGTAATTTGTTCTATTAGTAGTATAATTTCCACCTGTAGTATGCTAAGTTTTATGTCTGGAAGCATTCATCAGCAGGTAATTCAATCACTGACTATGTAATGCTTTCCTTTAATAAGGAAGAGGCTTGTAATCTTAATCTAATTAAAGAGAAGAGAACTGAAGGAAAAATTGCCGCAACAGAAGTTGATGCTAGAGGATATTATCTGGGGCACTGGCAGCAAGCTCACAACTGCTCACTGGGAAATCAGTATCTTCAAATATTTTTATCTTTAAGTGTGGAGGGCACTTGAAAGCAGCTGAGAGTCCCATGTCTCCCATTAAATGAGTCTTGTTTTCCAGCTATAGTTGGCATTTAGGTATAGAGAGTTGTACATTTGGACACTGAGATTTGTGAGGAGTTGAGCATACACTTAGTTTTGCTTTTTTGTGCCAGTGCATCTTTGGACATTTATCCTTCTGTTCACTGCCTCAGGGATGTGTTTTATATATACACAGCCCATCTTGTTCCCAGACATCACCTCTGATGTTATTTCAATTCTGTGTCCTCTCCCTGAGAACTACTAGTTCCAAATTATTCAGGGGGATACCAACTATTGCCCTGTACCATGAATGAATAATTTTGTTATCACTGTCTATTCCATTGTCATGATCTTGAATGACATCTTGGACTACTAAGTGCTGTAAATGCTGTTTTAAAATGTACTGTATTTTACCAGTTTGCATCTTTTGACTTTGTCTACTGTGAGAAAAGAGAAATAAGAATGTGAATTTACTTCTACATTTCATACTTCAGCCATGTACTGTCTGGTGGCGAGAGTTCCTAAATATTCAGTAGCATCAGCCCAAACCCCTCCACAGCATCCCAGCAAACTAAATTATATTGTCTGACCGCTGCTGATGGAAACAGTTTCCTTTTTTCATAAGCAAATAACCCCAAAGGCAAAAGAAAGCCTTATTAAAGTAAAAGCAGAAAAATAGAGTAGTAAATCAGCAGGCTGTGCTCTTCCCACAGCAGATGGGGAAGTCACTGACCCCATCCTACCTTGGTTAAGTCCCACGCATGGTTTCTTGCCCAGGCTCTGGGGACCCCATCCCTGCACCTGTTGGAGCATGCAGTCCCCCAGGTCCTTGCCATCCCAGAGGGAGTTTGGGGAGGAGATGAGCTGGGTTAAATAGCATTAGTCAGACCATCCCATGTCTTTGCGCTGTCTTTTCAGAAATTACTCTCCCTATTTCAAATGCCTCACCTCTAAGTGCTGGCCCTGCCTGTGCTGGTCCTCACCTCAGGACACTGAGGTGATGGGAGTGACAGGTAATCCCACAGATGATGGGAGGAAGATGACATTTCTCTAACTGAAATATGGAAAAGTGTTTTGTTCTTTATTCTGTTGGGCACTGAAGAAGTCAAAACCACCATCCATCTGCCAGGAGACATCAAAACCCAAAATATTCAGGACACTCGTTGCACTGCTCTGTTCCCTCCTTATCCTGTTTCTGGTTAAAATTCTATCATCCAGCTGTCAAAAGGCCACATGCCAATACCTAGACATATTTTGATATCTAGCCAAAGATTTGATTGCCCTTGCCAATAAAAATGCACTTGTTCAAGCCAAGGCCAAAGAATAGTTTAGAGTGGACTCACCACAGAGAACTGCAGTGTCTGCCCAGCTGTCTAAGTGCAGTGACCACAGTGGCATGAGAACAACGGGAGCTTTGTCTCTCCTCTCTCATTGACTGCCGCATCTGGATCTTCATTGTAACAAAAATGTGTGAAATAGTTCCACATGATTGGTGGTAATGCAGCATGAGTGATCATCCAGACTGGCTGTTAGAAGAAGCCTCATGATCACAATTTTTCCCTGCAGTAGCCCTTTTTTTGACCTAGGTGAAGATCAAATCCATCTAGATGCATTTAGTGATAATAAGTCATCCTCATAAAAAGGTTCTCAGCACTAAAAAACTCTTGATGACTTGCTTCAGAAATTAATTGTCCTCAGGATTAGCAATGTATGCCTAGCTTCTACTCTAAATTTGACTAACTTCAGATTTTTACTAGTAGCTTTTAGACCTGTTTTAAATAGGCTGAAGAGCTGCTCATTGTGAATTTTCTGTGCTATCTCCTCTCCTGTAGCCATCGCCATTTTCGTATGTCCTAATTAAGTTAGTTCTTCATTTGGGAGGCCTGTAGACGTGCTGCAGGGAAAACGTATTGAGCACAGAGAAGCTGCAGTATTTTTCATCCCCAGGAAACAGGCTTCAAAGGCCGCTATAGCTAAGCTTTCAATGGCATGAGTACCAAACTTTTCAAGCCTTCGTGATTTATTATGGAATAGTATCTTGATTTCAAATGCTTCCCCGGAATTCATTCTCCCTTTCAACGTGAAAGAACTGTTTCTGGTGACCTTGTTTTATTTTTAGCAAGGATAAGTTCAAACCAGAGGGTTAAGAATGATCAAGGACCGGAGATGATGGATCAACACCAAAAGATTATTATGGTTATTTGCTTAAGAGAAAGGCTTGATTCTTACTGCGTTTGATGCTTCCTCATTCCCCACTTGCCCACCCAGGTCTCACAGTGCGCTCTGTTCATGGACACTGATCACAGGTTTTACAGCATCCGCCATGACCAGAGTCACACAGAACCATAGGAAGATTAAGCAACCCACGTTAGGTATGCGGCAGAAAAGCAGGCATCTGACATTGTTTGAGGAGGTGTGGCTGGTGTCACCTCAGTGCCTGGCTGACTTTGCCAAGGCTGCGATATGTCCCAGGTGGGTTGTTGAGCGGGGGCAGCTTCAGGGGCTTGGTTTGACAAAGCAGAGCCACCATGGCAATGTGGGGTCCTGGTGTATAGCTGGAATCACTTTTCAAATCTTTCTCTTACAGTTCTCAGAGATGGGCTCTCCATAATGCTTCAGTTATGAAGGAAGAAGGGCAGCTGAATTGTTGGTCTGCAATGGAGAAGACAGAGGGAGAAACACCAGCACTGTGGCTCCCACCTTGTTGCTTATCTGCCTGCAAACATGTGCCCCAAATCTTCTCTGCGTTGTATTAAGGAAAGGAAAAGCTTCAACGTCTGCTTTCTTACATCATCTTTTCCAATTTTGCATCCAATAACCCCCTGGTGAAAAGAGGAACAATGACTTCATATAGCTGCTGCTTGATTCTTTTGCTGTTTACCTGGAACACTGCTGCCTATGGGCCAAACCAAAGGGCACAGAAGAAGGGAGACATTATTCTTGGAGGATTGTTCCCCATTCATTTTGGAGTGGCTGCTAAAGACCAGGATCTAAAATCAAGGCCAGAATCAGTGGAGTGTATAAGGTAAGCTAGTAAAAGGGAAAATAAAAACTTCTGGTGGGGAAGTCTTCACATTTCTTGACTTTATATTGTGTAAATATGGTCTGTAATCTGATGCTTGCAATTGGAAGGCATGAAGTAAATAATAGGGGGAAAAAGTGTGTATGTGAAAGAGTAATATAATATTTGGACACTAAAAAAGGGCAATCTTTGTACTACCTGAAGCTGCCAAAACATTAATATACTGATGTATCTGGCCATTCACAGGGAACATTTGAATAGTATCTGAAAATTAGCTTTCCTAGCAGAAGGACAGAAAATTACCAATAGTGTCCTTTAGTTAATTTGATTAAAGTAATGCATGGCAAAATAGCCTAGAAATCAATTTTTTGTCCAGTTCTGTCTGTCATCTTCTAAGACTTTACAAGCTGTTTGGTTGCCTAAACAAGTGAATAGGTGAAAGTGCGATAGGTCATGGCTTTTGAAAAATCCCACTGAACAGATAAACGTCTCTTTAGGACTTTGTAGAAGTCCCAAACTTGAGCCCAGGCTTTCTTCACCCAGAGTTCTTTTCTTTGGTGTAAACAATGCGTATATGTTTTGTCTTAAGTGTTTGGCAGTTAACCTTGGGGGGAGAAATGCACATGAAAACAATTCCTCTTATTATTAAAGTGTAGGCATTTTTATGATGAAATGTGAGGACTTTCTAACCTTGCAACCCTGCACATAATACACAAAACAAGTGGAAAGTGTGACAGAAGCTGATTGCAACTGGAACATGATATAAACAGAATGTAAGAAATTCCTGTGGAATTCTGTCATGACAATGTATGGAAAAACACTTCAGTGTTATGGGACTTCTGTTAGCATATGTGAAAAACTGTGTATCTGGAATTATTTGGACCCCTCATTCTCGACTGAGGATCTAGTATAGTTTTGTTGCAGATGGCAGTGAAGGATGGCTGAGAGCATTCCTGTTACGCTCACAGATTTCAGGTGTGGTTTCCCACTGAGACACTGAGCAAGACACGTCCTTCTAGGTTATGAGATCATCCCCAGAACTGTCTTAGGGAGCACACAGGAGTGTAATTAAGCATTATTTCGGCTTCTTCTGTGTGGGCACAGGAAAGTCATGAGCAAAATGTATGTGCAATGTCGACTTCATGGAGCAAGAATCTCTGCCAGCTTTTCAGCATTTTATTTTCTCTCCCAAATGCAGCGTTTTTAAAGTGGAATGCTGGAAAGTAAGGCATGTTTTCAGCTCCATTGTCGTCTTCTCCTGCTCCAGCTGGCAGGGAGGACAACGCAGATATTTGCAAACTAAACAGCTTTCATTTCTGTCCACTCTGGGTCAGCCTCAGAGACTGTCTTGACATGGTCACTTTATTGGAAGAGATCACTGGAAAATGTTCCGCCACAAGTACTGCAAGTGTGTGGCTGCCAAAAGGCACGTTAATGAGGTAGCACTGCCAACAACAGGCAAATCCTGAAAATCTGGAGTAGCTGTTTTAAGGGCACAACAGGAGATCCTTCTGGATGGCATTCAGTCTGCTAAAAGGTATCCTTCAGCTGAAAGTCACCTGGATAAAATCCCTGTTCTTCTTACCCCTGCATCAAGAAGATGCAGGTGCTAAAGAGAAAAAAGATGGCTGCAGAGGCAGTCATTTGTGGCATATATCCTTCAGGGAGTTGGATGAATTGTGTGTTGATAGCATAATGCAGCTGGAGAAAGAATGAAGGTCAGAGATCTAGCTGCAGAGGTAGTAGAAACCACAAAAGGAACAAGGGGATGATTGGACCAGAAATGACTGAAAGTTGCTTCATTGCCCACATCTTTAGCAGAAAATGTCCATTTGCAGGAAATGTTTAATTCAAAAGAGTTTGGATTGAGAAGACTTCTTGAGATTGGTCATCAGGTTTTAATGATGGAGACAATAAATACATGGGAATATTTGTGTGTATTCCTTGTTATTGATATATGTCAAATTGAGAGCAGGTGTTTTTCCTGAAAGGATTTTCTATTTTAAGCAGTACTGAAGTCAGAAAATTCCTCTTGCTGGAGTTGTACAGAAATCTCTCAACACAACCATGGTGGTCCTTTTTGGTTTTGGACCCTGTGATCAGGCATTAGCCCATGGCAGGGTGGTGCATGCTGACTCTAGGAGTCCAATACATTCTTCAAGTAATTTGCTAGAATCTTACATTATCACATGTGAGTTTCCTAAGTTCCAGGCAATTGGTTGGTCTGGAATTATCAAACTTATATTTTGGGGGGAAGAAAAAAATATATAGGTTCTAGTTCCTTCACAAAGTAAATCTCCCCAATCTTGTAGTATCAAAAAATTCTGTAGGGTGGGAGATCCACTAGAGAAGCATAAATGTGGCCATACATCGTCAAACCAAAGGTGCTAAATCTGTCCCATACCTTTAACTGGCCTTGTTGCCCTTCTCTGAGCCTTCTCCAGCACTGCTGTATCTTTTCAAAGCTGAGGCTAATAAGTTTTATACCTGCCCCCTTTTCAGATGGCTGCATACAGCTTTTAATCTCTTTACTACATAGAAAAGTGTGTCTCATATCACATAAGAAAATTAGACCCAAGTCACTCTGGGAGTATGAGCATCCTCTCTCTCCTCATGCTCTCTTGCAGCAGCAAGTCATCAGACCATATGAAAAGCTCCACGACAAGACCTAAGGGTCCCACTGAAACCCTATGGGTGTTCTATTTTAGAGTTCAGTATCAAACAACTTAAGATAACGTGGATTTCCTCTCTTTTGAGGACTGTTCCACCTGATCTGTGCTGTCCGGACATTTTCCCACACATTTAGCTGTGTTCAGTGCCATACCTATGCTCCCAGTCTGGGCTTCCCAGTGGATAGGACAGCTGGGGCTTCTCAAAATGGATAGGACAGTTTTCTCTTCACTTTTTCAGTTTTTAGGTTCTTCATGCTCTTGTGGCTCAGCACCTTTCTCTCCAGCTCAGCAAACCTAGTGGCCTGAAACTACTGTGCATATCTGGTGCATGATCATTCAGAAACTATACACATAACTCAGCAGCGAAAGGAAAAGGGAACAGTAACAATCTGTCCTCCATTCTTTTTGAGCTGTTGCTACTGAAAATGCATCCTTGTGCTCTGAACACTGAGTTGTAGAGTCCGAAGTGAAAATATACTCACGGTTTTGCCATACTAAATGTCAGATAGGAATACCTAAAGCAGGAGCAGTTTTGTTTCCTGTTTACTGTTTCAGCAATCACGGATTCTGCATTTGATACAAATACACCTCCTGTCTTTGTATGCCTCGGGTGCTGCTGCAGCAACTTTCCTTGTAACATTTGCTGATGCATATCTGATGTGCGCAGTGGAGGCAGAGACTGAGCACAGCACCAGCAAGCCCTGAACCCCATTCCATTCCCTGTCAGCACCCCCAGAGGCCTATTCATTACCTGATTCCTCTGCCCTTTCTTGATTTCAGGGAGATTAGCAGTATTCCTGTATTCTGATCATCAGTCTAGCCAAGGTCCCACACTGTGACACAAGGCTTTCAGGCTATGAAACTGTGGTGAGGCTTTGTCCCCACGTCACAGTGCAAGACTTCACTGAGCATGGCTCCAGGACTCTTTATCTCACGGAGTTTCTCTGTCCATCTGAGAGAACAGAATTTTAAGTCTAGCCCTTGCAGATGTATTTGCTAATCCCATTGCAGACCTGAATGTATAACAAGATATTTAGAATTTCATCCCTAAGATGAAATTATATCATTTTCTCTCTCTTCCATTCACCTTCTGAATTGTAATTTTTTATTTTCTCTGTTCTGCATAATTCCCCTCACCCACAGTCCTTGATTGTAAGATTGGTAAGCAACTCATTATACCTGTGACTGCAGGAATCCAACAAATGACTGAAGGTCTCCCCTTTGCATATCTTAGGAATAACAGTGGTAGTAGCAGCAATAACATACAATTAATGTACTGGAAATCTAGAGAGGACAGAGAAATTAGTATGGGCATGCAGCCACTAGAGAAAGAGGAGTTCTGGTGTGATCGAAAGGTGTATGCAGGCTTTGCCACCATTTTTGAGTGTAAGTACCTGTCAAATATGGGAGGGTAAGTGAAAGCTGTATTCAGAGCTTTCACATCACTTTCTCCTCTTTTTCCTTCATATTCCATTGCTTAGTGCCTTGCAAGTGTGATAAATGAAGGTCATGAATACACATGAGGCTGTGAATTATTTCTTTATGGAGACTAGCAAGGATCAGGACCAATTTCCCTGCTGGATCCAGACAGTGAGAGCTGTTAAAACCAAACCATACAAACAAACAGGGGATGGAGCTATGGGGAGCTTAAACCATGCAGAGAGCTTTGTGCCCCTTAGTTTACATAGCCCTGCTTTGAAACATTGACTGAGACTTT
>VYZQ01005505.1:18008-33320 GCA_013400655.1 Mystacornis crossleyi | reverse complement strand
GAGAGGTGTATGCAGGCTTTGCCGCCATTTTTGAGTGTAAGTACCTGTCAAATATGGGAGGGTAAGTGAAAGCTGTATTCAGAGCTTTCACATCACTTTCTCCTTTTTTTTCCTTCATATTCCATTGCTTAGTGCCTTGCAAGTGTGATAAATGAAGGTCATGAATACACATGAGGCTGTGAATTATTTCTTTATGGAGACTAGCAAGGATCAGGACCAATTTCCCTGCTGGATCCAGACAGTGAGAGCTGTTAAAACCAAACCATACAAACAAACAGGGGATGGAGCTATGGGGAGCTTAAACCATGCAGAGAGCTTTGTGCCCCTTAGTTTACATAGCCCTGCTTTGAAACATTGACTGAGACTTTTAAGCCATCCTGAGCACCAATTGACAGACATGTTTAGTGTCTAGCAAACTGGTCTGCTGCACAGCTGTCCTCTGCAGATGTGACAGTTACAGTGAGGTATTGTTTCCGATTTCTCTCTCTCTGTTTGTGCTCCCCCCTGGGAAGAGAAAGATCGGTGGGTTGAATACTCTGAGAGGTGGGAGAACAGGCATCAGAAGGGGAACCTTTAAGGAAGGAGTGTAAATAAAAATTCCCATCTACCCTGTGGGCTCTGAATTATTCACATTAAACTCTCATTTAGAGCTTAATGGTCACTTTTCATAGCAGCACATCTCAGAAATGTTAAAATGCAAGACTATGTGAACATACCTGTAAAGTAATATGGCAGAAAATGAGCTTTCTTTTCCACCAAGAAAATACCAGTGGCTATTTAAATATTCTGGAAATCAAATGAAAGCTTGCTTCTGATAGTAAATCCTGTACAGTTTCTTTATGGAAATTACCAGCCAAATTTCTGCACGGCTGACAGAGCGTTCCAGTGACTGATCATATTAATCACAGCAACAGCATAGCACAGGAGGTCAGCTGCATCAGTGGGACCTACTGCCAGGTTCAAAGGCTGCTCTTAGCAATCCCTCATGTACACACCAAGCCAAGAGGAACCTATCTGCAGCCCCTTGCTGGGCTCTTACAGTGCAGTGGGAGAGAAATTATCCACAAAATATCCTTTCATAGAAACTGAAAGAATCTTGTTTCATTTAGAGCAGTTTGGCAGCGCTGCCTTTGTCTGACCATATCTGTGTTACGGAACTGATACAACACTGTCTCAGTTGACAACATGAGAGCTTGTCTGAAGATCTATCAGGTGTTAGAGAAGACAGTGAGGAGTGCTGTCTTCATCCCATCTGATCCTGTCCTCCTGAGTTGCTGATGCTGCTATCAGCAGAGGTGCAAGTGAAGAGAACCACAGGTCTCCTGCCTAGGTTAGTTTAAGATAAATTATTGAAAGCATTTCAAAGATATTTTGCAGTCTAGCTCCTAGAAAACAGCCCCTACTCTCCTTTCCCTCCAAAATAAAATTAATCCAAATGCAAGTACCTGAAGTAGAGGCCTTGTACTGTAAGTATACACTAATCAGGAGCATATGTCAGAAAGGATAATAAAAGCAACTGTGTGTCGTAGGCCTTAGTCTGCATTTTCTGAATTAAATGCCAGATATTTCTTAGAAGTGAAGGATAAGACAATCCAGTTCACTGCTTTCAAAGATACCCTCTGAAGATACCACCTTGTGGCATTTAAAAAAAAATAAAGCCAAAGTCCTTTCAAGCAGGCAAAATAATTTTGTGTCATACTTCACTGTATAATTTAAAGTGAACAGGCTTAAATTTGCTTTTACATATACTCAAATGTGTGAATCTGTTCCCAGTACTATAGTGGTATCTTTAAACTTCCCATCTTCTCAGTAGTCTTCCCTTTAAATATAGAAAATGTGATTAGATTTTTCTCTGTTACATGAGGAGCCTGAATATGGCTCCTTGCTTCAAATCCTATTCTTATTAAAAATATCTGTAAACACTTGTAGCTTTTTAAAAAGAAGTGTCACAAAACCCTTCCTTGTTTCCATTAAAACCAGTGTGCATTACTGACCACATGAGGAAGCATGGTGTGCCCAACACATTTTCTTTCTGTACACAGCATTCACTGACTCGATCCCTCTGAGACTTGCCCTTTTATTTCAGAGCTCTCTCGTTGCATCTCATTCCTTAATGGCTTGAAACTTGAGCAAAAATATTCTAAATGACCAAGTTGCTTGTATCAGTAACTCCCACTCCCGTGCTTCTAAAGGCTAATCTTAATAAAGTTATCTGTCCCTTTGGTAGTAAGTTACAACTAAGGACTCAAACTTTTTGACCTAAAGAGATCTGTACTGAAGTGCTGTCTGGGCTTTGAGGTACAACCTCAGAGCTGAACCTCATTTGGAATTTGACCAAAGATGTCTGGAGAGGTGAAGTCAAGTTGAATAAATGAAGTTTTAAGACTTAAAGATAAACCTTAGATGTGATATCTTTAGAAATTCTGATCCCAAATGAATCAGATAAAACTCCTGGAATGGAAGTAATGTGGCTTTGTTCATTCAGCTTTGAAAAAGTCAGACATAGCTAACATCAACTTTGGAAGCAATAATTTAATCCAGCAATTAAAAATGTTCAGGTCATATATCTCAGAGACTGAAAGGTTGTGATTTCATGAAGCATGTCTTTAGAAATCTTCACCTTAGTAACAGAAACATTTCTCCAAGCATTTCAAAATGTAACTCGTGTGAAACCTACAGTTTACCATTTCATATAGAATCTGTTCTTGGGCAGGCTATTTCCCCAGGCTTTTCCAGTTTTGGGGCCCATCACTTCTCCCAGTGGATCTCAAACAGCATTGACACTTTCCTGTTTTCACCTGCAACTCAGGACAAAACTGCAAACTAACTGGTACCCTGACCCATAGCGCATTCCAAGGAAGGGCANCCTGTGAAACCTACAGTTTACCATTTCATATAGAATCTGTTCATGGGCAGGCTATTTCCCCAGGCTTTTCCAGTTTTGGGGCCCATCACTTCTCCCAGTGGATCTCAAACATAACAGCATTGACACTTTCCTGTTTTCACCTGCAACTCAGG
Organism: Mystacornis crossleyi; assembly: GCA_013400655.1. Classification (NCBI taxonomy): domain Eukaryota; kingdom Metazoa; phylum Chordata; class Aves; order Passeriformes; family Timaliidae; genus Mystacornis; species Mystacornis crossleyi. The sequence goes on along the minus strand of VYZQ01005505.1, from coordinate 30,302 downwards.
ACAAAACTGCAAACTAACTGGTACCCTGACCCATAGCGCATTCCAAGGAAGGGCAGGTTTCAGTTCATGAAAGATTCTGCCATTTCAGCTGCATTGCCCTAAAACGCAGCAGCCTCACAGGCCCACAACTGGTTGCCAGGGCAACTTTATAGGAAAAAACACAGTAAAACTTCAGCATAACATGTATCAAAGGTACTTTCTTCCTCCTGCTTTCCAGGAAGAAATTTCTCTCAAATTTTTTGGATAAGCAATCATCCTGCTTCAGTTTCTTCCACTGCCAGGCCTACTGATGCCATAAACAGGGACTCCCAGCTCCTGCAGCACGTTTGCCACCAATCCGCAGCTCCAGGTTAGCTCCATGAACAGGTGCGAGACAATCAGAAAACTCAGCTTCTCCATCTTAGAGAGGAGGCTGCAAAAAAACAGTTTCAGTTTCACAGGCCAGCTCTGAGGGCATTTTCAGAGTTCGTGTCTAAAGCAAATGTGTGAGACCACCATAATAATGAGAAAAGTTACCCCTTCAGTGAAGGCACTGAAGGATCTAATTAACAAGTTACCAGTTTACGCTAGGATTTACATTTACAGCATGTCTCTGTTCTCTGGTATGAACACTCTGACTGTGCTCTCTCACGAAGTGAAGTGTGCCGTGTGAGGCTGAATTTCCCTGAGCAGAGCTCCCAGGCACGTCTGCATCCAGCAGCATGCCAGTGCTGTGGCTCAGCCGGCTCTGCCTGCCCAAAGCCGGGAGGAGCTGACACACTCCGGGAGTATCCCTGAGCCTAAGCCCCAGGCAGCATCAGCACAGGCTTAGCAGACACTGCCATCTGCATTCAGAAACATGTCAGAGGAGCCTGGAAGCAAACCTGGCAGGTGTAGCTTTGAGTCAGAGGATCACAACATCCATTTCGTCAGGGATCACGAGATCAGGTTTAGAGTCCTGAGCATAAGGGACAGGCCAGAGTCATCACTCCAGACACTCTGTCTTTCAACTTTCCCAGATTTTAGGGGACTTAGAAAAGTTCATCTCTGGCGTGAGGTCCCAAACTGAAAAGCTGAAAGCCAGAACTAAACCTCGTAGCATAAGTGCACCTCTTCTGTAACCACTGGAGACAAAAGCAAAGCTTTCCAAATTTCGTAGGATGAAAGAAATAGTCTAAGGTGCTTTTGCCGTTTGTATTTGGAGTTTTACCCTCTGTCTTTGCTTCATTCCTGATCTTCTCTCCTCGATTTTCCTCCTTCTCACTCTATTTTGTTTTTATTTTTGCTCCCCCAGGTATAATTTCCGAGGCTTCCGCTGGCTCCAGGCTATGATCTTTGCCATAGAAGAAATAAATAGTAGCCCAACTCTCCTTCCCAACATGACCCTGGGATACAGGATATTTGACACTTGCAATACAGTCTCAAAAGCCCTGGAGGCCACCCTAAGTTTTGTGGCCCAGAACAAGATAGACTCCTTGAACCTGGACGAATTCTGTAACTGCTCAGAACATATCCCTTCCACCATTGCAGTCGTGGGAGCAACTGGCTCTGGCATCTCCACTGCTGTGGCCAATCTGCTGGGACTCTTTTACATACCTCAGGTATGCTTCCACCTCACTTGTTTAGGTTACAGAAATAGCCTGCTTCTCTACTCTGCAGAGATTAAGCAAAAATCACTTAATCTTTGCCATTTCCAATAGAACTTTAAGGAGAGAAACAATAAAATGGGGGTTGGGAGGGGTGTGGGTGACAGAAATGTGTTTCACTAGCACTTTGCAGTCCCCAAAAACAAAGATTAGTGAGCAGCCAGTAATAACATCTGGCCAACAGCAGCCTAGTCTAGGAGGACTGGAGTCCTCTAGAGTGGTTTAATCTGTGAATACAGGTATTTTAGGTCAGTCAATAACAGTTGCCAGCCCTGACAGCTTAGCTGTGTTGTTACTTTAGGGTGGTGACTCTCTGGTCCGGTCCAGCTCCCACAGAGCTCACTCAAGGCAGAGCTCAGTCATTGCCAGCTGCTCTTTAGGTCTCTCAGCATCGCTGATCATTCAAGTAGGTGACCTGTACAGTTGTTGCTTATGCTGATCAGGTGCTGTCAAGGTTTCTCCTGAGCTGACTTGACTTTCTTTTGCCCTAGGGCACCCAAAACAGGGTTTGTGAAATCATGTGGATATCCCCCCTTGTCCCGAGGTCATCCACGTGGTGATGTGGTCGTGCCAATACCTGTGTCGCAGCATCCTTCGGGCTGCATTCTGACTTTGCTGGGGCCAGGGCCAGCATCCATGGTCCTATCCTTTTGTTTAAGAGGCTTGTTGCTCTGCCAAGACCTTAAGCAAAGTACAAGGCTGGCTTAATGTTGTTGCTCTTGATTTTAGATTTCTACACTGAAGTCAACTTTGGAAAAAGTGCTTGGCCTTATCCATTTAAGTGTTACCTTGTAGAGCCTAACACTTCCAGTTCCTCTTCCAAAATTAATACAGGTGCCAGAGCTCACAAGAGCCCTTATAACAAGATTGTGTCACAATGTACTCTCAGTCTGTCCTGAGAGATATATCTTTGCTTCAGCCAGGGTTCCAATTCCCATCTGCACCGTGAATGAAGAAGGAAGGATTCTTGATTGCCCTGTGCACAGTAATATATCTTGTCTCTTGAGTCTTATTAGTCTGACTCCTTTGTAGGAGTCTGAAAAACTGGGCATTTGGTCTCTGAGCAGGGCAGGAATGGTTTAAGCTGTGCTATCTGGGTGGCAGATAGCACACCCAGAGTGCACACAATACCCAGAGTGGCACTGGAAGTTGGCATGTAATAAACACCCTGATGACATCTTCAGAGGCATTGTTGATTTACACACCACATTACCAGGTGAACAAGGGCAGCCGAGAAAGGTTGGTGAGTTCAGCTAAGTAAGAGATGTTTGCAGTTCTCAGACTTTCCCTTTAAACAGAGAATGACATTTGTCCTATGAGGCAGTAACCTTATCTAGATGCTGCAGGAAAGGGTAGATGTCAGGAGGTTCAGTTCTGGAACGAAATCTCAGCCAGATGGTTGAAGCACGACAATTGAAAGCAGACTTTTGGACTGGCAGTTGTCAGGTAGAATTGTCACAGCCATTTATAGCAAGGCCATTAGCAAATCCAGGCTTATTAGGCCCTGCATTTCAGTACGAGTTGGAGGTATATTTTACAATTAATATATGGCTCATTACTCATTCTGTTGACGTAGACACTGCAAATGTTATGGCTTCTGTTCTGTTTCTCAGTACCTCACCTCAGTGTCCCTTTACAGCACGCATGGCAGTGTGACATGTTGCCTGTACCTCTTGGCAAAAGGTTGAAGGGGGTGAGAGTTGCACTGGGCAAGAGCCTGTCCAGGGGAGAGTACAGCTCTGTGGAAGGAGGATTTACTCCTGTGGCCCTTGAAAATGCACTGGAAGACCTCCTTTTCTTTTTTCTTGCAGAAATATTGAATAACAGAGTATAAGGAGGAGATAAGGCTTTCTGTAAATTTCCACTTTGTAAAAAATGAACTGTTTATAGAAGACTTTTTCAAATGAGAGTCAGTCCTAAAGAATTCAGATACCATTCTCAAAATGCATTTTAGAAGCTCTCGAGATCTTCAAACTGTTATTATCCGGAGTTTATGGTTTTCTTCCTACTTGTAGATAATTCAAATTATGTCTTAAGGGCATATGGCACTTGTTCTGATTAGGAAAATAAAATATTTCTTGATAGTTTTAGAAAAGGAAATAAAATCCAATTTTAACCATAAAACATGGTGGCTTATGAAGCATGAAATGCCCACTGGCTTCTTAGCTTATTCTGGCCAGCAATCAGGAAACACTGCTTAGGTTGCATTACCATAACTCTCCACAGGATCCAGGGAGCCGATATACATCACATTCTTCTTCGGTCAGCCGACAGGGATTGTATATAACAGGCATATGGTGCCTGATGGAGCCTGTTTAAGGATGGCAGTGGATGTCAAAGCCAAGGAGATACAGACAGAGGAGCTTCGGGATGACGGTACCATCCCGCTGTCTCATGTCTGCTTCAGGACAGAGAAAGCCTGCGTTTTGTCTTAATTAAGTGCATTGCCCTCATTTATCTAGATGGCAAATCCTTTCTTTTCTGGATTTGATGGAAATCTTTGCCATTCCTCCAATCTAGTGTCCATTTCTCTCTCCCTCAGATCCTTGACCTTGCAGGTGGGTACAAGCTGGCTCCAGCCTCTCAGGCCTGCCTCTGTAGGACAGGCACAGCTACAAGAATGTGCAGGCTCTCGGAGTGGATCACCTGCAAACACAGGCTAAGAAAATGGGGCTGCCAGTGGGGTGCTCAGCTCCCTCCCTGCCCCATCTGAGGTTACCCAGGCTGACAGTGATGCTAGGTAAATAGACGTCATTTATTTCTAGGCATTTCACTTTATGGCGTGTTTTGCTTGTTTGCTGTGCTCTGACAGGTCAGCTATGCCTCATCCAGTCGTCTCCTGAGCAATAAGAACCAGTTCAAGTCCTTCCTGCGCACAATCCCCAACGATGAGCATCAGGCCACAGCCATGGCAGACATCATCGAGTACTTTCGCTGGAACTGGGTGGGAACAATCGCAGCTGATGATGACTATGGCCGGCCAGGGATTGAAAAGTTTCGGGAAGAGGCGGAGGAGAGAGATATCTGCATTGATTTTAGTGAGCTCATCTCCCAGTACTCAGATGAAGAGGAGATCCAACAGGTGGTGGAGGTCATCCAGAACTCCACAGCAAGAGTGATTGTTGTTTTCTCCAGTGGCCCAGACCTGGAGCCTCTCATCAAAGAGATTGTCAGGCGAAACATCACTGGCAAGATCTGGCTGGCAAGCGAGGCCTGGGCCAGCTCTTCCCTGATAGCCGTGCCGGAGTTCTTCCGTGTCATCGGCAGCACCATCGGGTTTGCACTGAAGGCAGGACAGATCCCAGGCTTTCGTGAGTTCCTGCAGAAGGTGCATCCTAAGAAGTCCACCAACAATGGCTTTGCCAAGGAGTTTTGGGAGGAGACGTTTAACTGCTATCTCCCTGATGGGTCCAAAACTTCTCCTGCTTCAACTTCCTTCCACAAGGGCCATGAAGAGGGGTTGGGAGCTGGAAATGGAACGTCTGCCTTCCGACCTCCGTGCACAGGGGATGAGAACATCACTAGCGTGGAGACACCGTACATGGACTACACACACTTGCGGATATCCTATAACGTGTACTTGGCAGTGTATTCCATTGCCCATGCCTTGCAGGATATTTATACCTGTACCCCTGGGAAGGGACTCTTCACCAACGGGTCCTGTGCAGACATTAAAAAGGTGGAGGCATGGCAGGTAAGCCCTTCATTCTTGCGCCTGTGCAATATATCTGCAGAAGGAAAGACAAGCTGTCCCAAATGCCCTTTAGGGTGCCTTTCATAATCCTGGGTCTCAGACACAGCATAAGGCTCCTGGGACGCAGTGTGTGACTGTGTGTGAGGTAGGTGCATGCTCCCACCACAGAGGGAATGTAAGGTAAGTTGGGTTGGGCCTGAAGTGAAAGGGGCTTAAACCAAGTTAAATTTTCTTGCATTTGCTGCGGGCCAAAAGTGCGCACACAGACAATTACCACAGCCTGGCTGAGGCAAGGTAACTTGATCATATATTGAGCCTTACATAAACAACAGGGCCTGGAGAGAACACATAAACAAGAAAAACAATTTTTAGAGTTCATTTTCTTTGGCAAGCTTTACATCTTTTGCAATCCCATAGCAATTTTCCATACAGGCTGTATTTTTTTCCTCACAGTTTTAAGCTTATGTAGGATCAAACTAAAGAAGATTGAGTAATGAAGAAAAATAATGTGCAGCTCTTGGGCAGAAAATAGATAGCTGCTTTGATTTAACCATGGTATTTGTGAACTGATGAAATTATATAATGACTTAGTCCCATTTACCCATTCGTTCCATGCATTCTGCCCACTGGCACATGGATCATATTCTGGCATTTTGTCTCCTGATCTTTTATGAATACTCTATACCTTACTATGTGTTTGATCATGCTATCCAATGTGGTATTCACTTTGTGGCTTTAATATCTACGGCATTCTTAACAAAATTAGCATGGACTATCAAATGATGATATGTCAAATATGTCGCAAATTCTGTCTGCCTCATTCTAGTTGTCTCAAAATGCTTGAGTCCGAACATGCCTGAAATCAGAACAACACAGGTGAATAAATGGAAGATCACCTCCCCATTTGCATGGGTAATTTCCTCTCTATGGGATAGTCTAACCAAAACAAAGTCTGTCCTTGCCACAGACTGCAGATGTTAGGTCACATTCACATGTGGGAACTGCAATTCCTGTCTAGTCTCAGTTAACTCAAGAACATCAGCCAGACTGAGGTAAAAGGCTTTGTCTTGGCATTTATCAGAAACCTGCACTGCTCTAGGTGCCTGATTGTGTTTACTAAAACCACTCTACTTAGAGCTGATGAGTGCAGGGTTTGACCCTGATTTAGAGGAATCCTGCAATTGCTGGCTCTCTCCAAAGTTTCTGTCTTCCAAAGCTGTTCTGCTTTTCAGGAAAATAGTGGTCGAAGTGGGCAAGTTGCAGACAGATTTAGCTTTCACTGTTGTCAGTAAAAATGATCCAGAATAAATGTAGTTTAATTCATTCCTTTATGCCTTGTTGACTTGGAAAGTGAAGCTGGATATTCATACCATTGCTAAGTAAAATAATGTGTTTGTTGAAGTTCCCACAGTTGGGAAGAACGACCTCTCATTTCTGTGTTGCTTGTCGGGTGCTGAAGGATACGTGCATCAAAATGTAAAGCATCCTGCTGATCACGGCATGTGGGCATACGTACTTGCCTGAGAGGAGGGAATCAGCATCAGGAAGGAATATGTCGAGAATAACCCTACTGGGCAGAAATAGGGAGTGCTACAAAGGACCAGGCTGTACTTACAATGACCACCATCATACGGTGTTGGCTTTCAGCCTACTTGTGCATTTTTTTCACTTTGTTTCAAAATCAAACACATGAATAGCGGGTAAATGCCAAATCTGTGTGTACACCTACTTCATACTAGGCATTGCAGTTCATTACCCTCGGGAAGCTTTCCTCAGCCCTGGGAGTAATGAGTTCACCTCACAAACACACAGCCTCCAGCATCTCCAGAGAGTGGTTTACTGACAACCATGCAGAAGAAAATCTTTCTAGTAAAGTCAATCTCATTTGCAGTGGTACTTCTGCCAGTGGTCACAGCCTGCTTCCTTTCTCACAGTCAGGCCAGGATTTTCTTGATGGGAAGTGACCTGAGAGAGCAAGGACAGCGTTAGGTGGCCCCCATACCTGTGACTGGAGAGCAGCTGCTCACAGTGTCTGCAATTACTGCCCAGGTGCTGTGTGGTAGAGATAAGGTGAACCTGCTGAACTTGTGGCTCCATTAGCCTGAGGTCCTGTCCAGAGCAGCCCTTGCCAGCAGGGTCGGTGGCTGGGGAGCAAAATTGGTACATTCCACAATTTAATTATGTACCATTTAATGTTGTTGCCTTTCAATGGTGTTATCTTATTAACGCATATGAGTTTTTATTGTTGTCTGCTAATTGCTAATTTTTCTGTACTTATAACACAAATCTTTTGGGGGATGTGTTCGGTATTATTTGTGGAGGGTGCTTGTGTGGGTCTGTATACAAACCCAGGGTTTTTACCTCAGTAATCAGTTCATTTGAAATGGACAGCCTAGAAGGGAATCACTGTAAGCTGATTAAACTGAGTGAAGTTCCCCTATTAAGAATTTACCATCTACAGTTTAAGAAGTCTCTATATATGTTTCAGCATGGGGCATGCAGGATTTTTCTGTCTCCTAAGATGAAATATCAAATACTACCTACTTTCATATTTACTTATTTATAGCTACTTGTTTAAGAATCTGCTCATTTTCTCCACCTGAGTCAGTGATCTGTGACAGATCCTGTCCATAAACCCAGTCATGCTTCCTTTTGTTTTACCAAGGCCTCTGAAGCTGCCTGTGGGCATTCCCACTGGAGATGGGACTGGTTGGCCCAAGCTGTCCGGCTGCCTCGGCATGTGCAGAGATGCAGGCACAGACAGAGCTGGTGAGCAGGCAGGACAGCTTCCAGGCTGTGCTCAGAGGAACCTGTGCCACTCACTCCACATGCAGGGCTGGCCAGGGAATTCAGAATCCTTTACCTGAAAATGGGACGGCTGGCTTTTCAGAATTCTGAAGAAAATTGCAGATTTTATTAGGATGTCTGTGCTGCCCTTACTCTGAGCGATCTGAGCTGTCTTGTTTTAAGAATCTACGCTGTTTCAAGGCAGAAGATAATCGAGGTGCACACCTTTGCAAGGTGCCTGCAAAGGGCAGACAGTATTGTCTGCATGTGCCATTGTTATGTCCTGCACAATATTGAACAAGATCAGATCAATTACTTCTTTTTGCACTGTCTCGTTCAGGTAACAAAAAGGTGCAGAGCAATCCAGAACAAAATGTATAAATTCTGTCACTTTGGGGCAAGGCAGAATTTTACAGAAAGCACTAAGAATTGAAGTGCATGAGTGCAAATAGTACAACAGAAAAAATCCTCCTAAGGGTTTCCAATGCCTCTGGCTGTCAGAAGACCACTCACTTCTGCTGGACGGTTCTGACTTTTTAGGAGACTGTATCAAGTAGAGCTAATTTTGTGTGTTGTTGCCATTCATGGACTTGCCTACCCCAAACACAAGCTCCCATAAGCTACAAAAGAGAAGTGGGCAGTTATGGCAGGAGGTGGGATACGGGCTCAAAACTGCTGTACTGATGCTGCCTCTTTGTCAAAATTCCCTGCATTTTTGTCATGTTTCTCCATACAAGTTTAACAGTCTGGTTTTGAAGCCCTTTTTCTTAATATCTTCCCTGATAAGACTTCTCAGGCCCCTCAAGTTCCTTCATTTTCTTGGTCTCTGCTCATGAGGCTATTTCCATGGTCACTTCTAGGAAAAAGTCCATCCGTTCTTTTTTCAGTTCCCCTCTGAGCATTTACAGGAGCCTCCCTGATGTTTCTGTCACTTCAAACACTGTGTGATCCTGCAGAAAAATAGGGAGAAAACTAATAGGGAATCCTAATCTCTCATTCAGGGCAAATATTTACTACTTCATATTATTAAGGTGTGAGAAGATGTAAGACCTGTCTTCTCTTCAGACTGAGTTCACTCGGTTTCTGCCCATTCATCTGGATTCTTGATGAGCAGCTGCTGGGCCTGTCTTTGTGTCTTGCAGTAAAAGCGTTGTGATTAAATGGGGAAGACAGGCTCCCAAGGATTTGAGGAGACAAAGATGTGCAGTCACAGGGTCATTGAGCAGAGCATCTTTGGGTTGACTCCCAGACAATTTGCAGGTTGCTGTTACACTGGAGGCTGTGAACTTTGGCATGAGTGAAAAATGAGAGGTTTTCTAGGCATCAAGGCAAAGCATAGTGCAAGGGCTGAAAAATATGTGGTGCTAATGGTTGGCAGGTTAGAGACATGCTCATGTGCATTATTCTATGCTTGGAAATCTGATTGACCTCAGACTTAGTGAAAAGCTGCCATATGCTGTTCCACAAAATAAAAACAAACACAAACTGGCTTCACCTAGCAACACCTGAAGTCACTAGCACTGAGGAAGGAACGGTTGGCCCGGAGGTGCACAAATGCTAGGGGTGCGCATTGTGAAGAGGTAAAAATGGATTGGTGCCTTCTCCAGCTTTACATTGAGGCATGTCTGCCTGGCTGGAAATTGATTCTGTCAGGCTTTAAAGAAGTAAATAATGCCTTAGATGACATAGACCTTTGAGCCTAATGGCTTATCTAATCAATTTTTTGTCTATTAAACTATAGAGGCCTGTCTGAACAACTCAAAACCAGCTGCTTTGTGGTATACAGAGTTAAACAGTATCAGAACAGCTATTAACTATGGCTGGTGTGAAAATTAGTCATTTGGGAAGAATCACAAGGAAAACAGAGGAAGCTGCTGAATGTCAGGCAACTGCAAAACCTCACCTACTCTGTATTACAAATGCACTGGATATGTATTTGTTGTGAACAGAAGGCAAGAGGTGTGTCTTTGTTGTGGGAGACAGAATTGAGAGGGACACAACTTGAGCCACGCACAGAAACATTGGGGTCAATAGAGCAAACACAGCTATTTCCCCACGAGGGCAGTAAGAGACAATTGCTTATTCATCACTTTGAAGGTAACACCTGGCCATCAGCTGAGAGCATCACTTGTGAGATCTTCCACGAAGCAGACAATAGGTGGAATATTATTTAGATGTCTCTACAGCTAAAAGGAGAAAGACTTAACTGAACTCACCAGTAGAAAAGGTGCTGGGAAACCGACAAGGCTGCTAGAAGAAGGGTGAATTACCTGCATGCAGCAAATACAACAAAGGAGTTATGGTTATTAATCACTAAGTAAAGAATGGCTGAGATTCTTCTGAATAGAGGTAGTACACACTGCCTGATGACCAAACCCACAGGATTCTTGTCTGGCCTCAAACACATTGAATTTTTCATAAAAGTCACTTTTAATATAGTCACTTATGCATTGTTTTGCAACAAAAGCTGTATTTGAAAAGATTTTTTATATTTATGAAGCTCATTTATGAAGTACTTTTGTCAGTTGGGGAAAAGTCAGCTTTGCAACCTATAGTGGGAATTTTAGGGAAGGCTCCATGAAATGCTCATATAATGTATCACTGTAGCAACTTCAGATAACAATTATCCCTTGAATTACCAAGATGTCAGACACAAGTATCTGTTACAAAGACACAGCATGTCTTTGTTACAGAAAATAATGTGAAGTTTCTTCCAGCACTGACCTTTCCTGATACTACTCACAAATGGAGCTGGTGATAAAGGACACCTTTTGAAAGCTTCCTAAAGGCACTCACAAAGTCAGATGAGGAAACCAGTGGATATGTAAAAAATTTCCATTTATCACAAGGTAGGGTTGAAGCTAACTTCAAAGGCATGGTAATCATAGCATAGTTTATTATTCCATTTCTTTCTGGGTAGTCAGCCATCTTCACAAACGCTTTACTAACCAGTCACAAAGTTCTATCCCCAAAGTGAGCTTTCATGCACTATGAAGGACTGGTGTTTCTCCACACAGAAGTTAGGAGGAAGGAGAACAAATTACTTTTTATGGTGACCCTTTTGCCTTGTGGAATTATGAGTGATATTCCAACTGGACTAGAAGCAATACTTTGCTCTGACAGGACTTTTACCAGTGTCTGTAGGAAGAATGACATCAAAGACTGTAGAAATCAAAGTCTTGACATGTGATGTCTTTGTTGGCCAAGACTTACACTGACAGAGGAAATAGAAAAAACAGATTTAAGCCAGTAGCCAAGTGGAACATGTGCCCAGACAGGGTAACTGAATCCCCTGGAACATTAGTTGACCATTGATGGGATCTATGACTCTTCTTGCCCACTCTGAATGTCTGAAACACTTGCATGAGTTCAGGTAACTCACTGTGACTATAGGAAACTTTGAGACTCTTTTATTTTTCCATGGATAGTACTTCTTGAATCGATTATAAATAAGCATTGAACTCAGGTTTGATTAATTACCATGGTTTTGTTAAAAGAAATGACACCTAGAGTGCAGAATCTGTTGGTTCTCATACTGACAAAGAGCTTACCCAAGCACTGAAGTAATTCATCCTATAGCTCCAAACAGGAATGAATTTACAGTCAAAAGCTATGACTTTCTCCTGGCCTGGAGAGCAGAACAGTTCTTCAAAGCGGTATCAGCAGTGCTCTGTGCAGGATGCAGTTTCAGATCTTGTTGGGACTTTGAAGAGACTGATCCATAAAGAGCTGTTTGAAGAAAGCAACAGCAAAGGGGTGTAAAGGGACACTTCTACACAATTTTTCTCTGAACATCTGGGTAGGGATGGCATTAAACACCTCCCAGAAAAAACATTTAAATCAGACTTTGATTACACAAGACAACATATGTGAATTATACTACTTAAAAACATGGAGCACTTGAACCTTTGGATCTATTAGTATCTTTAATAATAGGACAATTTTTAATGTATTGTTTAATATTAAACTTAAATTAATAAAAAGAGCCCTATCTTAAGCTGTTAGATACTTCACCATAATAGTTATTGTGCAGTGTGGTGATGTCCCAAGAGCATTAAAGCATCATTTACTCAGTTAGGACTTGTGCCAATAGATCCTTCACCCTTAGTACACAGCAACCTAGGCCATTGTACCCAGTGGATTTCTCCATATTATATTTGCTGCAAGTGAAAACCAAAGCAATTATGG
>VYZQ01005499.1:0-16104 GCA_013400655.1 Mystacornis crossleyi | reverse complement strand
AAAAAAAAAACAGAAAGAAAAAGCCATTCATTTATCCCTTGCCCAATAAAGCACATACACACAGTGTTTAACACTGAGCTATACAGAAGGGACAGAATACAGAAATTTCCTCTGAGTGTCCACAAAGCAGTGCCCCAAGAACGGGACTGTGTGCTTCCCACAGGAAACAGAAAAATAAGGTTTTTCTTTCTCAAATCATGAGCATGAGCAAAATGAATCCTTAGCAGGGAAGAAATAAGAACATCTTAGGCAGCAGTAAAAGAATCAGTCCCACAGGATCCCAGACTGCCTCTGGGAGAAAACCTTCCCAGCCTTTACCTGCCCACTGAGACAAGTGTGGCAATATCCCCATAAACCATATGTCTGAGATTTTGCTCCGTGGAGGCAGAGTGCTCTTGTTCTGTGCTTTGGGAATAAGATTTCACACAAGCACATCTGTGGACTAGGACCAGATCTGCCAGGAGGATAAATTTGAAAGACAAGCTGGCCTAAAATGCACCACAAGGCCTGTTATTTGTTAATGCCATCACTGATAAAGGACAGCATCTTACCACACTTCCTACAGCTCGGGCTGTTCCCATCTCACTCTGCCCTTGTAGCTGCCTCTGCCCAGGATTTGCCACCCACAGTTCATCCCCTAAGCAGGGCTTGTTTGACCTTTCAAAACATGGTCCTTTGGGGATTTCAGTTTGACTGGACCCTTATTACTCATGAGAGGAGTTGAAATTTAAAAAAAAAAAAAGGAGACAAAAGGCAAAAAGAAATCTCAATCTTCCTCTCTCTCCTCAGCAATAAATTATTCCCATTTCATACTATTTCTGAATTACTGAAACTAACAAACAAACGCAAGTTATCCTCTCAGTCAGAAGGGGATCAAGTCCCTTTTTGAAGCACTGACAGGATAATCTAACTCAAAAACTCCTTTGATCAACACAGTAACATGCAGTGAAATCCTAATCCTACAGCTGACCACAGGAGTTTTGACTTCTGTGAGGTCAGAATTTCACAGGCAAGACTTTCTTGGATGATATTTAGAGTTGTATCTCTGACTCTGGCATATGTTTATAGACAACTTTATTATTTAATAAAGTTTATTATTAACTTCTTCATAATAACTAGAAAAATTAATGTTTAGCCCTGGTAGGTCCTGTAGCTTTCTTCTGGAAATAAAAAAGCCCCCAAAAGTGAACCTCTTCAATCTGACATGATCATAAATCACCTAATCAACCTTTTGTCCCTTTGTCTCATGAAGAGAGAAAACTGACTCCAAAGAGAATCTGCCTTCTTCTTTTTCATCTTCAAATGTAATGTCATGGGTAGGACACAAAGGAAACGGTAAAAGGATTACCAGCACTGATCTCAAGAAGGTATTAATGTCCTTTCATGTTGTTCCTAGGAAGGAAGAGAAAGATCCAGACCTAAAGTATTTAAAGACTGAAATCCTATTAAAATCACATCTGTTATCTGAAGAGGCATTTACGTACGTCTCAGACTATCTGCTGGGCAGCCGCCACTGCACCAAGCAGCCTCAACTCCAGCAAATATCTGAGAATTAGGAGCACGAACAACTCACAGAATCTTTCCTTATTTCCTTCCAAAGGCAGAACTGCAACTGACCTCCCTGGGATTTCTTACAGTAAAGGAGAGTTAGTCCTGTTCCCACCAAAGGGGACGACGGAGCCTCCCCTAGTTTCCCAGAAGACCTAGTCAGAAGCATGGCAAAAAGTTTACACTGACAGAAAATCTCCAAATGAAAAGGTTTACAGTACAGGAAAAATAGGCAGAGAGAGAGAAATACAGCCCTAAAAATCCAAGAGGATTCACTACAGGAAAAATAAGTAATTTCAGTATGTGACAAAAATAGTCCATGTCAGTGTTAACCTTGTCAGCACATCCTTACCAGTGTCCTTCTTCTTTGTTCGTGAAAGCTCATGGACTGTTGCTCCAATATCACTTCTCAAGGACTTGATGATCTTGTCCAGTGCTGGGACATTCTTGCCTTCCAAGTTAATGAAGAATTCATACTCATCTTTGTTGAGACGGGAAGGTCGGGACTCAATGTGGGTCAAGTTTATACCTTTTTCCTATGAGAAAGAGAAATTGTGGTCCCACTGTTTTTGGGGGAAGGAATATGACATAAAAACTACATAAATACACATGTCAGTCAACAAACCATACTGTACAATCCAAATAAAAGTAGACACTCGCCGCTTGTGGCCCCTGGACTTGAGGACTTTCACAGCAGAGAGAGAACCAGAAAGGAAGAATGAGAAATATGTGGGATTCACCCTTGTCCAGAGCACTATCATAAAGAATATGCACTAGTGAAGGCTTAGAGAAAGGTGGAAGCAGGATACAAATTGTAAACAGGCTTTGTATTGTAAATGGCAACTCCAGTACCTCAAGTACATAATGAGAGCTTCTCTGTATTGGTAAAGATATTTCCCCAGGATCAACACAGGAAGTAGGCAGTCCACCTGTAGAGTGCCCTCTCATGGGAAGCTGAATGCTGTATTGATGAGCATCTTGAAAGAAGATTGGACGAGCAAGCAGCTGGGCACCCTGTGAGATAAGCTTCTGCCAAGCCACTGCACAGTCACCTGCAAGGCCACCTGCACAATTTCCAGGGCAGTAAGCAGCTGTCGGGCAGGGATCCAATGGGAAACATGGATCTGCACCAAGAAAGGCAGCCCAGGTTTGTGCAAATAAAAAGATGGGTGTTTTTAATCACAGAATCACGGAGTTGCTGAGGTTGAACGGGACCTCTGGAGAACGGCAAGCACAATAATCTGCTCAGGCTGCCTGAGCAGATTGCCCAGGGCTATGTCCAGTCAAGTTTTGAGACTCTTCAGTCTCTCTAGGCACGAGCCTAATCACCCTCACAGAGAAGAATTATTTTCTTTAGTGCAGAAATTCAAGTTCTGTGTCACCGAATATCTCTGCTGACCATCAGCAGTGTCTCCTAGCTCTGAAGAAAGAGTTCATTGGCAACTATGGCACTGACAACTATAGCCAGTAGGAACCTGACCTCAGACATGCTGCCATGTTGATGTGTAAGCAAAAAGCAGCTAAAAATCCTGTTTTTCAAAAAAAAAGTAAACAAAAAGTCCAAGAAAACAAAAAAGATGAGGAAAAAAACAAAACAAAAAGTCCAAGAGAAAGTCAAGAGACATCTACCACAGTTAACTGAACTCAAATGTTTTCTTTTCTATAATTTGCATATGAAAGTACTGCTTTCTTTCTTTTTTTTTCTTTTTGAGAAAAACCTTTCAAACAGGTTTCAGTGGACATAGCATGCCATGGTCAGATCTGGACTTCTGTCCCATGGGAGGAATATATAAATCCCTGGAGGAAATCTGAGCCTGAAGATCACAGAGTCATAGAATCTTTGCCCACAGAAGAGTCAGAAAGGCTGACACATGGTGCTCAGAATCCCTGAAAAAAACTTTTTTTTTTCCTTCTTTCAAGCTAAACAAGTCCCCAAACTACATGGGGTGAAGTACTGGCCCTGCTGGTGCCAATGTCAAACCCCCTGCTACAGGGGGGTCAGGATTTCATCCACAAAGTAGTGCTGTGAGGATGTACTTTTGACCTACAAGGAAGAAAAAGGGAAGATTTTTTATCTGTACATCCCTCTTTCTGAGCCTCTTTAGGATTTTCTTTGCTCCTCTCAGTGCTTGCATAGCGCAGAAGGGCATCTGGCCATCAGCAGCAAAGGCCTAATTTACTCCTCCACAAAAGGCAGTTCATTCTTGGTAGGAAACATATATGTCATTCCTCTGTTTCCTGAGCACTGCACGCTGCAGATGAACTCAAATTGTTTGGCTAGATACCAATACAATGAGTTGAAAAGGTCAAAAGCACATTCACCAACTGCTGCTCTCGAGAGATGCCATCCTCACAGGGCCGTCTGCGGGACAGAATGGCCAGCACTGTCCCTGGCCCCGGGGACAGTTTGTTTTAGGCCTGCAAAGCCCCGTTTCCCAAACAGACTGCACATTGTCCCCTCCGCGTGGTGAGGCACTGGGAACTCCTGACAGAGGGCAGGCACAGGGAGCTGCTGCGCCTTTCCTGTGTCTCACCACCCTCTTCATAAAAGTCTTCATCCTTATACCTAGTCTGCATCTGCACTCTTTTAGTTTAAAACCATTACCCCATGTGCAATCACGAAAGGGCTTGCTAAAAGCTCTGTCCCCATCTCTCTGTCTTATAGGACCCCTCTGAGCGCTGGAGGGCCACAATAAGATCACCCTAGCACCTTCTCTTCTCCAGGCTGAAGGCTTCTTAGCTGCATCCCTTTGCTTTTTCATCAGGTGACTTTTCTGCTGTACCAGGTCTCCAGTCAGGCTCAGTGAGCAGCTGCACAGACAGCAATGCCCCCAAAATTAATGGAATGATGCAGGGGTTGGGAATGAAGAGATTAGCTGCAGGGTGAGTGCGAGGCCTGATTGAGGCAGCAGGAGTATCAATACCTCTCAAACTATCACAACCTAAGACAGTGGGAAAATTGGGGGAAAAAAAGATGGAGAAAGGAGCCCATAGAGAGAGGGACCTCCTTTTATACACCCGAGAGAAGCAGAACACCTTCCCACAGAGTGCGAAGCTGCTTTGCTGTTTATTTGAGGGATATCTGCCACTCAGAAATATGCAGAGCCAACCTGTTACCTCTTTGTGCCGAGGCTTCAGGACCTCACAACGCAGAGGTTGAAGGGAGAAGCCTTCTGGTGACTGTTTTTAGAGCAAGAATCCAGCAGCATATGTCCAACACCCTGAACTGGCACCCCTGGAGAAATATGTTCTTGTGTGCTATGCCTTGCTTCTAAGCCCTTGATTTCAAAATATTTACAGCAGCTCTGTTACTAGAGTTGCTTTACAAATCACAATTTCATTCTAGTCCAACTACTCCATCTAGTGTTTAATCTTCACAGTTTCACATTGTTCACTTTTTTGTATCCTTGGTGTTGCCAAATCTTGCAATCCGTTTTCTCGCAATAAAAAAAAGTAGATCTTTTAAATAAAACTCCAACTTCTGGAGACAGATAGTTACCTAAAAAAGAAGAATGGGGGAAATTTTTTTTTTTGTTTAGTTGTACATTTTAAAGTTTTCAATTTCTATCTGGTTTTTTAGGAGAGTTTGACATCTTGACAATGGATGCCTTCAAAAGTCAGCTAATAAAAGTTATTTCAGTTTTATGATCTATTTTTTGTTTATGGAACCTAACTCCTAGCCTAACACCTTTGGAAGATCTCAGCTGTCATGTTTGTGGCTGGATTCACACCTGAACTATTAATACTGATCTCTTCTGCCCCTCCCATTTTAGATCTGGTAGGAATCAGATGAGCCCATGGATCGAGATTAGATGTGTCTTTTCTGATTTCACCCCGTCATGCATTAAAGCTGCAAAGAGCTTTGAGAGCAGGTTGGTGCTTTGCTCCTTCCCCTCAGGTTTATGACCAATAGAGAGGTTGAGTCTCTCCCCTATGGACTAATCCTGTCATACAACCATGTGTCTGCTGTAGTTTTTTTTCTTAAAATCTTTCTTACAAAACCCATTCCGTGGGGTGGAAGAACTCAGCTTTCATTATTTTAATATCCAAGTTCACCGTACCTCTATCACTGCCCGTTAGAGAAGGAAGTCTCAAGACATGTTCTCGGAGCTCAAAAATCAAGCTAGAATTAGTCCTAACCAAGTTAGATGGGGATAGTGATACAAATATCAGTTTAAAACAGTGGTGGATGCAGGGAGGAGATTGCCCATGTCCCTCCCTGCCTTACCTCACAGTGCTGGATCTCAGTCCTGGCTCCCTCTCAGAGTCTGTGAAGCAGCTCCAGCCCCATGCCCAGGTTATTCCATCCTGACTGAGCACCACCTACGCTGCAGCTGCCCCACACCAGTAGCCAGACTGGTGTCACACTACACCAGCAGTCTTGCAGAGATCCCTGCCAAGAGAATTTAGTGCCACCCTCTGTTTAACGACCTGGCCACTGGAAAAGGAAAGTTGTGTGTTCACAGCTACAACTGGAAGCTTTCAGTAGGGGTGGATGCTTTCTGTAAATATTATGGGTTACTACTTCCCATGACACGCACACATCCTTCTGTTCACTTAGTACTAAATGCTCCTGTACATGGTTCTAAAACTAAGTACAGCTGTGAAACTCAGCTGCAGCTTGTTTTCATGACTGTTGTAATTAATTTAAGTTTGGCTTCATCAGGAGACCCCACACTATTACCAAATGAAGAAGTTTTGACAACACTATGGTGCCACTAATCAACATTTAGTGCGAAGTTGGGTAAAATCTCCCAAAATAAGGATTGTACTTGTACTTCCTGGTACCAAAAAAGAAGGTGAGATTTTTTTTATCCTTGCCATCAGTTCAGGGTTTCCTGAAGGAGGACACTTTCATAAGCACAAATATAAGCTCAGTGCTTAATTTTCATGGATCAGAGGACTTAGGAAGTTACAGTGATGCCTTCAGCCATGGATTCCCAAAGCAAAGGCAGACGCAGCCATCTGATTCAGCTTTACTGGTCAAGGGCCTGTCTACTTCTCAGCTAAAGACAGCACTTCCCCATCTTCTCCTTCACATCTGCCAGGGTCTTCCTTACAAGTTAATGGAAGAAAAGCATCCCAGAGCAGGTTCCTGCCAGCAAACAGCTCCAGAGGGCAGCTGGCCCCGGAGCAGCCCCTTGTGTCCTTCATTCGGCACTTCTGCTCCAACCCTGAAATTTGGTATGACACTTGCAGCACAGTCTGAATACAAAGCACATGGAGCAGGACAAACCAAAAACATGTGACAGCATTTGGCATTGCACAAGCACGTGTGAAGAGGCCATTCCTCTCTTTAAACCCATGTTGGTTTAATAGAAGTCCTGCTCTTGTGGCCCTAGGAAGAGGAGGGATAAGACCAAGGACGTGGCTTTGGAGCGCTGTAATGAAATGATCATAGCTGTGCATATGTACAGTATAATGAAAACACAGACTTGTGGTAGAGGCAAGCCTGGCCTGTTCACCTATCGCTGTAGACACTTCCAACACACCCCCTGGCCAAAGTGACTGTTTTCTTCCCCTGATTTGGAAACAACCCAAACCACCACAGAGCCAGTACCTTCCCAGGGGACAAAGAGACAACAGTCACGTAGGACTTTCTGTGGAATAAAGCTCCTAAACAGAAACAGAGCAGAGTTACCTCTGCTGACTCTGATAGTGCCAGGTCTCATTTAGTACAGCCTGCTACTCCCATCCCATCCTTCCGTGGAGCAGTAATTTACCCCCATGGAATGGTAACTTACTCTGGGAGCAGGGGTACTTGGTGCAAATCAGCTTTTTTTTTTTCGCTTTTGAGTTAGAGCCTTATCCACTGATGGCTGCACCGAGTACTGAAGTCCTGCTCTGTATCTGAGAAAGTCCCATCAGGGAAGAAAAGATAGAAGGCTCCTCTCTGAGACTGGGTTGAGCAAACTTGTAACATATTCCAGTGTTTGCCACTTAAAACAGCTGATGATCTACTACTTGCAAATCCATCAGAAAAAGAACTTCACAGAAGATTCACGTGTTCACAAATTCATGTGCAAAATCTGCAACTGAAACTGAAAGCAAACATTTTCATATATGGAAATTCTTATTTCAGATATTTTTAATGATGAATTTAACTACAGAAAAGCCAGTCTTTGAGGGGGAACAATGTGGGGTTTTTCTTCATTCTTTTTTCCTTTCAGAATGAACTTTGTTGTTTAAAACAGCTACCTCAATTTCAATAAGCTTTCATCACCACAGAAAAATAAATATTTCTACCAAGTGTAACACTTGGGCCAACCCAAAGAGCTCAGCTTTGCTTTTGCAGTTTTGATAAGAAACCTGAAATATTTCTCTTTTCTTGACCTTGACTAACACTCAGTACATTTTGATGTGTCCAGTGAATCAAAAAAGAAACACAATTTCACGATGACTATTCTGTCTTCCTTATTTTAAGCATGATATTTTACTCATGTGTGCTGTTCTGTTTCAGATGAAGGTATTTATTCAAATTTTGACTGCCTAGCTGTCTTCTATGACACAAATAAACAGCACATGGCTGCACCAAGGAGTACCTCAGTGTACAGCAGATCCCAATAAAATGGAGTTGGTGTAAAGACCCTACTGGTGGGTTTGTGCAGTCTCTACAGCCACCCTCAAGCCTGCAATGAGGACAGAGGTGACAAATGGGCTTTTCAAGTGCAAAACAATTGGGTTTGACAAGCAAAACGTAAATGTCTGCCGCATTCCAATATACGAACAGAGCAGCAAGGGTGGAAGCAAAGTGGATCTGATTTTAACAATCTACTTATTGCTGAGCATGATTGAGCTGCTGTCACTCTACAGCACATCAGAGTGTGAGTCTGGCCCTACAGACACATCTCTCCACAGCACAGGTGAAGAAGAGAATTCAGGGGCTGTACTGCCAGCAGTGGCATAGAGAAGTCAAGGAGGAACAGATTCATGCAGTCAGGCAAGGACTTGCGAAACAGAGAGAAAGGACAAGAGCCAGGGATCAAAAAAGCTTAGAAGTCTGCTGAGGTCCGGTGTTCCGATGGGTCTTCCTGAGTAGACATAAGAAAAAAGTGGAAACAATCAAGTATGTTTGGACATAAAGAGCTGAGTACAATGAAGAGACTCCTCAGAAAGAACCTTCAAGCTACACAGGGAAAAACAAAGAGTTGTCACTGTAACCACATACTTGTGTACACTGGGACCTGAACAGAAAACTAGAATTTGGATCTTGGAGCAAAAAAAACCAAACGTGAGGGCGTGCAGTACTCTGTCAACTGCATGAGCAACCCTGAGGGATGTTTGAGTAGGACAAACATTACTGTTTTCACAAAACACGTGGGAATTCTCTTAAACTTGGCATCTCAGAGGATGTAATTCTGTGCTATGAGTACCCTGTAGCCCTTAGCCTTGTGCCTTCCCCTANTAGAAGTCTGCTGAGGTCCGGTGTTCCGATGGGTCTTCCTGAGTAGACATAAGAAATAAGTGGAAACAATCAAGTATGTTTGGACATAAAGAGCTGAGTACAATGAAGAGACTCCTCAGAAAGAACCTTCAAGCTACACAGGGAAAAACAAAGAGTTGTCACTGTAACCACATACTTGTGTACACTGGGACCTGAACAGAAAACTAGAATTTGGATCTTGGAGCAAAAAAAAAACCAAACGTGAGGGCGTGCAGTACTCTGTCAACTGCATGAGCAACCCTGAGGGATGTTTGAGTAGGACAAACATTACTGTTTTCACAAAACACGTGGGAATTCTCTTAAACTTGGCATCTCAGAGGATGTAATTCTGTGCTATGAGTACCCTGTAGCCCTTAGCCTTGTGCCTTCCCCTACCTGGAGGAGGCTCCCCTACCTTCAGTCCATCCTGGCTCCCATAATGGGGTCTTCCATCTGGGCTGTGTTTGGACACTAATTCCTTTCCTGGGTGGTTTGCCCCATGGATGAGTACAACCATCTGCCATGATGCTTGTTGAGCCACAAGTCCTGGACCTCACCGAGGGGCAGACCCAGGCTAGAGCACACCACAGCTCCCTTTGGGCTCTTGCTGCCCGTGGAGAACAAGCCGTGATAGGGGTTAAAGTCTGGCCAGTTTTACCCCAGCACAGAAGTAGGATGTGGGCAGGATGTGAACCTGGGAGTGCATCCCGGGAAGGGTCTCAAGAGTCGTTGAACAAACATCCCAGAGTAACAAAATTTTTTTTCTGTTCTTAAACCAAGGAGAGGATGAACCTTCCCAGGTTGACATGGACACCTGCTCTACAGAAAGGCACCCTGTGTGCTCATGGCACCTCAAGATCTCTCCTTTCTTTAGGTATCCTCTCAATTCCCTGTGTCTCAGTCTTGCTTCCATGTTTCCTTCCCTGGGAGACAGGGTTTATTTTCAAGTCTTTCATATTTGCAGCTCACTCAAACCTTCTCCTCTCCCCTTCATGTCCCAGAGTAGTTTTACAGACTGTCTAGAGAAGAGACAAAATCCTCAAAGCCAGTGCTGGAGGCACCATTCCTTAATCACTGCCAAATCTCAGCTGGGAGGAGAGGGCTGAGCTGTGCTCTCTGCCTGCACTCCCAAGCATGAGTGCCCAGAGAGATGCCAGAAGTCTGGGCAGCCTCAGCAAGAGGCTTTACAGAGAGTTTACAGACATGCAACACATGGCCATCAGCACCAGCAGCTGCACAAGGTGTGGCCCCCCTCTGTGAGGTCAACAATTGCAG
This sequence comes from Mystacornis crossleyi, assembly GCA_013400655.1. NCBI lineage: Eukaryota > Metazoa > Chordata > Aves > Passeriformes > Timaliidae > Mystacornis > Mystacornis crossleyi. The sequence goes on along the minus strand of VYZQ01005499.1, from coordinate 5,858 downwards.
TGCCACATCTTCTCCTGGGAACAGCCTGATCCTATTTGGTGGCTTGTCAGTTTTCTCTTTTCCTACTTCTGGTTGCATGAGGCCATGACAGCCAGAGCAGCCACCCTCATATCTCCTCTTGTGAAGCCCCTCTGAGACAAATCCACTGCATTTCCACAGGCCAGCAACAAGCTGGTGGTGCAAACCTGGAGACATGGCTGGGTATCTCCCTACCCAAGCAGCCCACCCACAGAGAGTCTGAGCTAACTCCTGTAGCATCTCACAGTTAATGTAATTAGGCAGTGAAGGAGTACAAGATGAAAAAATTCTCTCCGACTCTTCCTGTTTGCTCCCACTCTTCACCTGCATGTCACCACTTTCCCTGTCTGTGCTGTTGATGTCACTGAGAACAAAGTCTGTGTCTCTGAGGCACCATAGCTATGGCCCAGATGGAAAAGGGTGGAGGTTATCTCAGCTGTGCATGCACATAAGACTTACACCTCTGTGCAGTTCTTGGAAATGAGTTAGAGCAGTCCAAAGACTGCTCTGGTTTACACCAGGAATTCACTAACAACAGCCCTGAGGAGCTGTTATTGTACCATTAAATCTCATCCATCCATTTCCCCACTACAATGCCAAATGTAAAACTAATATAAGAGCACATATGCCAGGTCTCTTGTCAAGCCTTGGTGCTGGAGGAGACTGCAAATTAGCACAGAAAGCATTGGATTTGTTGGGATGGAAAACCAACTGAGTTTGGAAAACCAACCAACCCTGCAGCTGCCCTCAGGCAGGGAAAAACCATGATTCAGGTGGTCTGGTATAGGTATCTGCTTTGGGGAAAGAAGAATCACCTCTGAAGAACCAGCTATTTCTCTCTTTCCTATACTAGTTCCTCTAAAACTTTTTGTTTGGAGCTGACAGCACTTTAGTTAGTAGACAGCAATGCATTTAATAAGAGAATATCAACAGCCTCCTTAATTCACTTACAGACACGCACATCACTGACATATGGACATTTTCCAGGACTGTATCACTGTGGTCAGTTCACAGATTTAGACTTGCTCTGCTGCAGTTGGTGTGAATTTCCTTCTATCTTAATGAATCAAATATGTCCTGTAACTCATAATTATTACTCCTTTGCACCAATAACACACAACCTTTCATTCCCCAGTAAATTCAATTTATGAATGGAAAATATGCAGGCCACAACTTCTTAGAGTGTTTTAAAGAAATGGCTGTTTTCAGGCACAACTATTATATGAAAACAAAAAGCCACAGAACCAACATAACAGTGTATTTGCTTGGGATCAGAGTACACAGCTATGTGTGTTGCAACACAACCACCCTGAACTGCAAGGATTTCGTGCTTTTCAAACAACATTCATGACATCTGAGAAATATTTATGCAAGAATAAACAGGCACACAATGTCATGAAAGGTAAATGGCTCCTCGTTTCTCCAGAAGCTTTCCAAATCACCCAGCACAAGTTACTGAGTCTCCTTGCTGTAAAAAAAGTGCTGTCATTTTAATGCTGTTCTGTAGGTACCCTTACCTACTCTGTAGAAGTGCTGCAGGTGGGAGCTGGTGGAATTTTTTATATCAGATTTGTTGTGGTGGACAAGAGCTAAGAGCTGCCCCCAGCAGAAATACCTCATGCAATGTGCATTGTGAGTCACATGGCTCACATGAAGGTTATATTTGCCTTACAAGCTATAAGGCAAATTATTTAGTTATAAGTCAATCTTAGGTCATAGCCCAGCTCATTCCTATCTCTTACTAAAGCAGTTATGATAAAATATTTCCCGCTTAATTGGAAAAAATGCATTTTTCCCACCCTCGTGTCAGTTAAAGGTAGATGTTTTAGTTAAAAAAGCTACTTCTGCTCCAAGACTTAAAGGGATTTTAAGCCCAGAAAAGAAATGCTGGCTGCTTTCCCCTGCAACAGCAATGAAATAGAATCACAAACACGATCTCAAAGACCCCGAGAAAATGTTGCTGAGATACAAAAGTGTAAAGACCTAAACGAAAATTTTTACCTCAAATGTGCGCAGGACTTTAGCCAATGCCCCAACTTCTTCTTTCAGAGAGAAAATCAAAGAAATCACACCATTTTTATTGGGGGAGTCTTCAATGTACCTAGATTCCTGAAAGGAAAGAAGAAATACACAAACAAAAATTATTACCATTCACCCCAGGAGTGAGTTTTGCCTTTCTCCTTTCCCCTTTTGCACAGCATCAGCAACGTAAAGAGGGTATAAAGTAGCCTTAAGTGGAATCAAGGCAACAGTTGCTGCCAGAAGCAGAGCAGCTCTGGGGCTACTCTGATTTATGATGGCAGAGACACAAATCCCTTCCCTCAAACTAGAGCCCTTGTGAGAGCAAGGTAGTCAAAAAGAACACGCAAATAGCCTAATATCATCTTTGCCTCATTTCACCTCTCAGGGATGACTGGAAATATTACTGCGCTTTGGTTACAGCTACAGTGCAAAGTCCTTCCCTCAGGCTTCCTTTTCATCAACACTCAGAGTTAAGAAGAACAATAGAGATGAGCTCTGTGCAGAGATGCAGACCACGATCTATGTTTCCCTTCAGTTCTGCTTGTACTTTCCACGTATCCCCAGGAGAGAGGTAGTATTCAGAGCAAGGACATGGAAGGTGATTTTAAGACAAAATAACAACATCAAGTAAAGAAAATAAAAGGAAAAATAATGCTGGAGCAAACATTTAGATCTTCCCTAAATCCCATAATGAGTAAAGACTCGGTTAGGGAAAGATGTGTTTTTGTTTATGTTTGTTCCCTTTCTCTTATTGATTTTCTGCTCTGCAAATTCCAGAAGGCAATTTCCAGTACTCTCAAAGGTTTATTTTCATTATTTTCATGGTTCTCATTACTAGAATGTCTTTGCATGTTTCTACATGTGTTTCTTTTTCACAAAAGCCCTGTAAAGCAGGGAAGAGCTATTTCACCACTTCAGAAACAGGAAATTGAGCCCTGGAGTGGAGACAGATCTTCAAAACTATCTGGGTACTTGCCATGGTGGGTAAATGCTGCTGAGATTCCAAGAACGACTTAATTTTTCTGATATCAGAGTAAATTTGATGCACAACCATCACACATGCTCGGAGGTCACATTTGCTTGTTTGTTTCATTTTTTTAACATCTACTAGCCTTGGACAAATTGCCTGTAGTTGGTATTTCAGAGATCACACCAGACATCTGCAACACAGATGAGTCCTGGTGTAGCAAGTGCTGGGCTAAAGCTTCAAGGTTTCAAGGTACCCATTCAATCATTCTTTATGAAGATCTGTATTTGCAGTCAGAGCCTGTCCTCATTACGGCTATTGCTCAATTGAACATATAAATCAGAGTAAAAAGAGTCCCAGTTCCCAAATATTGTCCTCAGTAAAGATAGCCTTTGTAGAAGACAAATTAATGGTCAAATCCAGCTGCCCCGAAGCCATAAAGTTCTTGGTGGGCTTACATTTCCTGAGGCAGAGCCATGAAGAGCTGCCCTCTTTTATAAAGTAAATAATTGCTGATTCTTCAAGCTGTCTCCAAGGCCGCTGCTAACAGACTGGCCACACATTTTTCTATCTGGCTTTGTTTCCAGAGGCTGTGAAGGTTCTCCAAATTGCTTACAGCTTTATGAGGGACATCTAGTGGGAACTGTAGTAGAAGTTCTGGCTTTATGCACCAGAAGGAAGATTGCCACCTGTTCAGCTGTGACACTTCCTGCAGCATCTCTGTGTCTCCTGAGCCCTCGTCCAGCCAGGGAATCAGCCCAGCTCTTACATGGGGAGGACCAAGAGGAAAAGCAGCTGGAAGTGATGTGTCAGCTGGCTAATGAAACCCGTTTACACCTCAAGCAACCACAAGGGAAATTGATGACAGGAGTCTGGCAAAAGTCAAAACAAATGTCTGTAGTACTGAAATTTTATGATAGTGTGACCAAAACTGTCATCTCAAATACTGTCCAGGCATTGCTTTTCCCTTCTCTTTTCACCCACCACAACCAAAACTGATCTTAAGGACAGAATTGGCTCCACCACTGTCTGTCCAATGGATAGAGATTTTGGTTTCCACTGTCTGCAATGAAACTGTTCTAAAAGACGTGCAGTTATATATTTAAAATATTCTTACCAAGTCACACTGTGAGGACCAACTTATATGACAGATTGACTTGAATGTGTGTGACAAATGAAGAATTTGTCATTTGGATACCTGCAGGGGATCTAACGCAAAGTTGAGGTTCTGCAAGGTAATTCTGATGATAACAATTGATCTCTTTGTACAATGAGATTACACAAAAAAAAGTCTTAAAAAATCTTTCCAAACTCATTGGTCACTAGCCTTGATTTGTTGAGATCAGCTGCTTTCAGTCTGTCCTCAGTCATTTTTCCACTCTTGTAAATTGATTTATATTGGTGCTTAAGAGAGAGACACCCTGAAGTAGGGAGTAGGCACTAATGCTGTAAACAGCCTCATCCTTGCTTAATTTCTTCCACATCTGCATATGCACTCAGTTCACTGGAAGGTCTTTTAACAAGCATCAGTTCATGCCTGAGCCTGTCACAGAGGTGACATCTTTAGTTGCAAAGGGGGAGAAGACTAAAATGATTGTTTTCCTGGCACCCAGTTCTTATCAGTATACATGGAGGCAGTGAGCATCAATGCACACTGCAGACAATAAACCTCAACACATGCACTGGATGTGATAAACAGCAGCAAACACACAGGTCCTCACGTTTATTATTGAGCTTTTTCTAGTACTTATGCATAGGTTTAACTGTTGATCAGTTTTTCCATTCTCATTTTGGACTTTAACTTCTCATTCCTCAACATACATGGAGGAATTGCAGCTTTGGGGTAGTTCTGCTCTTGCGTTACTGTTGTTATTATGATTCAGAGTTGAAGAAATAATTTTATTGAAAATAAAATTGTGTGTTGAAATTTTGCCACTATGATACGTATATGTGATTTATAAACACATTGTGCAATAAATTCAGCTGTAATTTTCTTCCAGCTCTGTTTTTTCCAGAAAGTAAAATAAGAACCAGCTGATGAGCATGAAAAACCATTCCTGGACCAAATACAATCTCAAAAAGAAAGTGGTACATAAATGCAAGTATAGGCTTACCTGAGCACAAATCTGCATTTTTAGTTAACCACTTTGCACATACATTTTTATTGCCTTTCTGACACAGGTGACAGTATTAGGGGTCAATAACATAATTCTGTCAGCCTTCTAATCCATTGCTGAGACATTTAGCTAAAGCCCTTCAGAGTATGTTCCAACACTTTTAAAGCCAGATAAAGTTTTTCTTGCAATTTCAGGGATATAAAATTTTCACCTCTCTGTTGTAAAGTTCAAACTTACTAGATATGCAAAATAGTGGGGGCGGGAAAATATTTCAAATGAAAAGACTTCTAAGTTACTTGTGAAAATGCAACTAGTTTCCAAGTCAGATTTCTTAAGGCATTTAAATGCTGATCACCACAGTTGTTGTTTGAACCAAGCAATTACACAACTTGGATAAGCAGCAAGGTGAGACCTAGAGAAATGTGGGAGTTCAACCACAATGCACAAAGCAGTAGGAATACAGGCTTCCTTGGCATCGCTGCTCTTAAAAAAATTGAAGCTTTTTTTTTTTTTTTTTTTGCACATTTCATACAGCTTTTCTCTGGCTTCAGCAGCATTGCATAGGACACAGGAGTGCAGGATTTTGCCCTAATAATTAACCATGCTGGCCTCAGGTTACATCACTTGCCCCTGCAGTAATATCAGTGCCCGTATTCAAAAGGCACGAACTTCAGGACTTCCCTGTGTTTCCCAAAGCAAAGAGTTCAAAGTCAGTCAGTAAACATTAAAAAAAA
>VYZQ01005497.1:10083-26170 GCA_013400655.1 Mystacornis crossleyi | reverse complement strand
AGATCGTAGCTCACAGAGCATATAGATAACCAGAAATTAAACACACTGCCAAATGGAGTGAGGAGCATTCCAGCCTCCTCCTCTGAGCCAAGGTTTGCTCTATCAGGGTGCAGCTTCTACACCTACAGGCAGGGCCTGGAGCCCCAGCACGCAGCAGAGGCAGTGCTGCCTGTCCAAGCACAAAGCAGAAAATGTTGAAATCAAAGCAACTTGTGAGAGAAGTGTGCAGCACTGTTGGGGTTAGGAGTGAAAACAAGACCTAAACCCAAAGTAAACCCACTTCCCTAGCATGTATTCCCCTGTTCATTTTATCCATGTGACAGCTGATTTCAGACTTCCACCAGTGGCTCCACGAACCCTAATCCTCTGTATTGTGTAAATAGTGCAGCATTGCCACAGGCTTAGAGGCCGAGCAGCACTAATGTTATCGACACTGATCAGCTGGCAGGAACACGATCCCAAGAGCGGGACTGTTTTGGTACAGTCTTAGCACTACTGAACAAAACTGCTTTTGAATTTGCTGATGAATTAGCTGATGCAATGTGGTAAAAAGACAGAACTACTGACTCATACTGGGATCAGACAAGGGCATCAGGGTAGAATTTTATTAGGTTATTATTTCCTTGCTCTCTTCTTGACACAATCTTTCTTGCAGGGTTTACATTAATAAATAATTACCTATGGCAAGAGACTGAGATGCATAAAAAGGCCTTACAAGTGCTCTCCTACAGCAGGCAGCCTTTTCAAAAACAAAGATGGAATTGAAAAGTTTCACTAATCCAAGCCTTGTCATCTACGATGCTGTTAAAATAACCCCCTAAAGCACTGTTAAAAGGCACAAGAGCAACGCATCAAGCAAGAGTTGGTCGACTTGTAGATGATACTGTATCGACTACAAGGGCATCCCTTTGTAGCAAAGATTAAAGGGAGAGTGCCTTTTCCTGTATGCTGTTGACTTAAACAACTACCATTTAGCAGTTTGACTTTCTTTTTGTGGTCGGGAATGTATTATTAATGTGCAGTCCTTTAAAGAATGTGCTAAATTCTTCCTGCGTTTAGCACTTACAAAACATACAGAGGGGGAAAAAAACCCCACCAGTGGTTTTCACAGTCTAAACAATAACAAAGTGCCTCCAGGCTTCATTTTAATGAGAAATGCCAGTGTCGCGCTGTGGAAATCTGGAGACGGACAACGCACACCAGCAGATTAATTATCATTTAGGAGGCAGGGACTATGTGGATTTTGTAACATGGTTTGTAGAAAATAAAAATTCTGTTAATCACTGCAAGATTTTTATTTCCTCAAAGGTACCATTAACCTATAAATGTATGTGCCACATACATTCAGAAGGAATAGGAAATGAAGGAGCCCTTCCTCTCTCCCCTCTCCAACACTACAAGCTAGGAAATTTTCTTTCCTTACAGATAGCAGTGGCTTTTTGATTCCTATTTTCGGTTGGTTTTGTTTATTTGGGAGTTTTTTTGTTTGTTTGGGTTTTTTTAGGTTGAGATTAGCATAAATTTTTCTGAGCTTAACAGAGACGTCAGCAAGCAAACAGCATGACACCCACTGGTCCTCCACACATCTGCGGGACAGATTTATCACTGCTGGCATGCCATGTAAATGATGGCCTCAATCCCTGATGGAGCAGCCACTGACTTTCATAAAGGTTTTATGGATCACCAAGTCCAGGGGCATCTCCCGATATTTCTTCTGGACTTGTGGATAACATTTGCAAGGCAAAGCCCTCGTGCAGAAATTCTTTGCTGGAGAAGGAACTTCCCTGACTCCAGCAAACCCAGTTGGCAGCTGACACTCAATGGCTTCAGCCTTCAAAACGGGAGGTGATAAGAGATGGGAATTTTAACAATGCGGTGACTTGAGTCATAACCTCACTGAGCATATTTGATAACTCCAGTCTAATTTCTGGTTGTAATTCAGAGGAGGACTGCATTGTTTTACAAGATAAATGTATTAATCCCTATTCTTCTGTGGTGGGTATCTAGGAGATTAACTACATTGCTGAATGTGTGAATTTGTCTGTGACCAAAACCTGACATGAATACAAACTATATGAATGATTTCTAAGACTCTTTTGTTAAGGAATAATCTCTAGACAGATGTCCATGATAGCTGAGCAGTCAGTCCCACAGTGTATCACTTATTTGGAATTCTTACCCAAAAAAACTGACTTTACTGTAACCTGTTTATTTTCTAACTTCTGCATATTTTATCCAGTTTTATGTTCTAGCCTTTCCTGATTCACAGCATTTGGAGGGCTCAGGCTCACACTCAGGCCTTTTGAAAACTACACACATGAAATACGTTTGGTTCAGTCCTTTGAAGGAAACAGTTTGTTTAAAGTAATACTTTGATAGCTTCCTCCAGGAAAATAGCTCTTGTGAAATGGAAACATTTTCCATGTACCAGTCACAAGAGCGCAGAAAAGTACTTCTTTCTCTGACTATTTCAAATCATGCCAATGCTACTGATCTTACTCTCCCAGAGAAATCTTTATCTTGGCCCCCAGTGGTGACAGTCTCACTCTTGCATGACCCAGGTGCACACAGTTTGGGAGTGCCTGGCGGCTCACTTCTGGCTGAGCAGGACTTCGGCAGGGGCACGCATGCAGGAGCTGCTGGCACAGAGAAACCTCTCTACCTTGTTGTCATTGCTCTGTTACCCGGATATTAATGATAAGTAATTAACATCAATAAGAGTAGGGCTCGTTGTGTTGCATATATAACAACTGCAGTGTCTACACTGAGCAAGTACTCTCAATATCTCAATATCAAATACAAGGTGACAAAGTCTTTTTTCCTGGGACTAGCAATATGTGATACTACTGGAGAGTCATTAATTCTTTCTCAAAATATATTTTGCAGCTTCTGCATTTTTCATGTATGAGAGCTGACTCTGGTTCCCCTGAACAGATTAGTTACTTATAAATGTTCAGGTAATCCATGCAAATAGATTGCAGTAAGGTTGTTTATTATATTTTTTTCCTCCTGAAATGGATACAGAATGTGATTTCTCATTTCTGAAGAAGTTTTACAAGCAAGTGGAAAAAGTGTATAACAATAAGTAATGCACATTTAAATTAAATTTTTGAATCCATGTTAAAGTTTGTGAACCTTTTAGAATAAATGAGTGTCCCCCCCGACTACTTTCAGAGAATGAGTTCTTTCTGCATTTATAATTCAAAGTGCCCTAGCAGTCTCCCAGAGTGGGGTACAGAGAACATCGCAAATAGATAACATCTTCAGAGAAGCTGAATATTATTCTCTTCTGAAAGATGAGGGGAACAAAGTCTGCATCCCAAGGTGTCCCTTCCAGGCGTCCCTCCCTGGCTGGCGTTCAGGATGATGCAGAGGAGAAGGCAGAGCAGGGGTGCTGTGGGGATCACACTGAGTGCCCCTGCACTCCAAGATGCAGCAGCTTCAGCACCCCTCTGCTGCCAGCACCACTCTCTGCCCAGCCCTGTCCCGGGTGGTAGCCTGGCTCCCCACGTCCAGCTGTCCAGGCACAGGAGGCCAGTGTCTCAGCATCTCTGAGGCCCATGGCTCACAGACCCTTGGTTTCCCCTAACAATTCCCCACCACTTGTTCACAGCTGGCTCCGTGGAGAGGAGCGGGCTGGAGAGGCAGCAGTGCTTGTCCCCTTCTGACACCTGTGTATACACGGAGAGCTGCAGCCAGCAGGAGCCCAGGGCAAGGCTCACCCACACAGAAACACCTCCTCACACCCAGGCACTGGTGCTTATGCCAAGGCACAGAGCCAGCATGGAAAACTGTATAACCCAAAGCCTTCTGTGACCTGGGGGGCCCTGCTGGGATCCCTGCTCTTGAGCAATGACTTGAACTGCAGCTCCCACGCCCAACTGCACCAGGACCAGGCTGTTAGCAGAGATCTCCCTCCTCTTTCAGCTACTTGACTTTGTACAACTTCAAAGTACTGTAATAAAGCCACAGACATACTTCCCATTCTTGGGAAGTGACCTAAATACTCAACATCCCAGCCTGTCTCCATCTCGGAGCAATTTGCCAACGGCACAGCTTCAGCAGTGGAGAACACAGCAAGTATGTCAGACCTGGCAGCCGGGATGTCCTCCCCAGACAGGAGTGGCAGGACTGAGGACCCCGAGCTGCTCTCCATATCCACAGCAGAGTAACTACCTCCACCACTGAGAATTTCAGCCATGAATATTAAAAGCTGCTCTGTTAGAATGAGGGGAACTTAAACAATTGCCATTATTAGTTTTAAAATAATTAAGTGAGAAGCTGTAAGGCTATCATTTTCTCAGCAGGACCACAAAATCTTTCAGTTCTGTGAAATGTTTTACTATGCCCATATGTTTGGCTACAGCTGAGTCCAACTATAAAAGTATGACATCTTTTAATTACATTTTAATGAAAGCTGTAACTAATCCAATAGCTCATTTGTTAGTACCTTGTGGGAGAAAGAAAAGCTCAAGAACAACCACAGATTTCTTGAGTTTGGAGTCTGTGGAAAGATACATGATAATGGTTATGCCAAGCTCCCATTAACAGCCTGCAGCATTAGAGTTTGCTTGCCAATGACCACAAAGAACATCGACATTTAAACAGGCGTGTGCTTTGGTGTGTCTCACTAGTGCTTTCCTCCATTTGTCAGTTTTCTCAAACACTGAAGGAAGCAGGGAGATGTCCAAGGGGCACACGGTCCAGGAGCACATCTGGCTTGAAGGACTGTCCAGTGATTTCACTGAGCTTTGAATCAGACCTTTACCGAGCCATCTCCTGTTGAGGTCTTTCACAATCCCTTCTTCAACACAGGAGCTGGATCATTTCAGCTATTACACACATTGAAAAAATTGGATTTGAGCCATCAATAGACATACTTTCCCCCATCTCCAAAAACTGACATCTCTTTTCTGTTTGTCATCAATAGACTGACTTTATATCTTGCCTGCCTGCCCTATAGACAAATACAGTCATAATACTCATAATTGCTGCACATTTCTCTAGAACAAGTGAACTGTATCTTGTGGATTCAGGCTGAGACTTGAAGAGCTCAAGGACAGTCTGGAATTGAATACATCAAGCAGTGGGATCAAAAAAAAAAAAAAAGTGAAAAGCATGCAATTTCAACTGCTAGTGAAAAAATGTGCTTTAGAAAGGAAATCAAGCCTTTGGTGAGCATAGTTTGGCCCCTAGTGGATAGCAATTCTCATTGTCACATTGAATTGGTAGCCTTTGCTTAAGCAAAAGCCAGGACAGAATAACCCTGGAAACTAAATTACCTCCCAGCTTTGGAGATGAAACTTGCTTCAAGCCAGACCTGAGATGAATTTGCAGTCTAGTGACAGGACTGAAAACTAAACGTTTGCCTCCTCAGCAGGACTGCCAATACATTTAAAATTCACATCCAGAAAATAAATCCTCCTCTTTAGCTACAAAATATTCATCTGAATGGAAAGGTCAGTGAGCATTTTTCTCTTCCCTTGCTAATTGAGAGGCAAGTCATATGCTTAATTTGCCAAGAAACCAGGACCTTGTACTTCTCATGTTGAGCAGAAGGCACCAACAAATACACTTGATGGACCCACGTCCATGGCACCTCTGGATAGCTGCCATCATTCACCCCCATGGAAATGATGCAGTTTGCTTGCGATTATAGACTCCTATTGATTTCCAGTTTTCACCAGACACGCTCAAATCCCTTGGGATCTAAGCATTTGTAGATCCCTATCAGTCTTGCAGTGCAGAAACAAAAGTGGCAACATAATTGGCACAGAGGAGCAAAAAGACTCTCCCATTCTGCTTTCAATTTAGTCCCTTACTACAATTTCTTGACAGTAGATTTCTTCTTAGGGCTAATGGCTTCGTATAAGGTTCTCAAGGACGAGATTAAACTTTAAAAAGAAGTACATGTGTTTGAGCTTTTTGAACTTAATAACCACACTCTTAATAGGAATGCTATCTCCAGTATAAACCGTGCAACATAATGTTGGCTTTGTTTGGTTTTGTTTTTCACTAGCAATACCAGCTAATGTTTTGTGTGTTCCTGTGCTGCTCAGTCACAGTATCTAGTGAACATTTGATCAAAGCAGTTCACGTCAGTAAAGCATGCTCGTAAAAACTGCATATTTGTAGCATTTATATATGGCATACATAGCCTGCAGTTGTTGCAAAAGGGATATTTGCACAGCCTTCAGTAAACCCAAGGTGATGCATATATAATCTCCCCCTGTAAGGTGAAAAGGGGAAGTGCATCAGCACAATTTCTGTTTAGAACAGCTCTTTTAGCACAGAATTAATTCTGGCCCTCCTCTGTAAGACCTGTGCTCCTATCTCAAAATTGTAACTGCTAACACAGAACAGAAAGCTTAAAATGTGCTGAAATACAGAACAAAGCATTTACAGAGGGAAATCAAAGCAAGTACATTTCTATTTGCAAGCAGAAAGTAGCATAACGTCTCTTGCTGATGATGTAGGCTCCCCTACATGTAGGGGATGGGCTGGTGGAGCAACACTGGGTTTGCTTGCAGGAAGCTAAGCTGTGCTATTTTAACAGCTGCAGAGCAACACCATTTTTGTTGTGACAGAGCTCCATCAGGAAGCGAGACTGATTCTGTCAAGGCACAAGGCAAATACTCATTCAGCTCAGAGGACTTGAGGTTTAGTGTTTCAGAAGTGCCTTTGAGGGGCAATCCCTCCAGCAGGAATCTCCCAGCAGGAGGTGTTGTACTTTGCAGTTTAACCAGGGAGTATCAGAACCTGACCGCAACCTAAAGCAACTGTGTTTGATCAAATCATATTTTCTTATAAAGCAAACCCATCCAAGCAGACATGCAGGAGATACTTCTTATCTATTTGAGATGGAGGGAACACAGGTACCCCTAGAGCCTGCACGGTTCTCCAACAGATATTTCCCTCAGTGGACAGCAAGACATTTAAAACAAGCAGTAGATGTGGATTCCTGGAGACAGATGATTATAAACTCCTCAGAACTGCATTTAAGTGTTTGGAAATACTTATCACCTGTTGTGGGCACTGCTAGAACTGAAACAAATTTAAAGTGTATAAATACATATGTAGCAATGAGAATCATTAAGTATAATGATCTCAAGATGGAGGTAAAACAAGTTTTGTAAGTTGAAATAATATCTTATTCTAGACATGGGAATATAGGGAGAAAAGGAGTTCATACATACAAATCTTTCTACAGACAAGAAATTCTTCAAAGCTTGCTGTCTCTTTGAAACTACATATCTCCTCATGAACCTCATGTAGCTAAAATGTGACCGAAAAAAAAGCTGGTCCAAAAATAGTTGTAAGGCTCTTATTGTATTTAAAAAAAAAAAAAAAAAAAAGAATAAGAAGAAAATAGTAGGTAAGCTCATTCAAAATTACCAGGATGCTGAGAAAGAGTTGAAAGAAGAACATGTTCCTTGATTTTGTTATATGTAAATAAAGCTTGATTGAAAAATTACAGGTAGAGAAACCTCACTACAGTCACCTTGAAAAGGCCTATTTTTAATGCCAACCTGATTTACTGCCTTTTTTTTTAATACACTAACATCAGTAATAGAACATAAAGATTAGAGAGGTCTTGATGGCTTCCTAAGCAAGAGCCCTGTGCAACCCACTGAAATCTACAGTAGGAATTTTCTTGCAGTGAAGCCCACCAGGAGCAAAACAAGACTTAAAGAAACAGGATTTACTAGGAATAAAGAAGAAAGGGCTAATATTTGAGTGTCTCTCTCTTCTTTTTTCTTTTTTTTTTTAAGAATTACTCAGAAATAATTCTAGCCAAAAATACTGAGAGTAGGAATAATGACATCCTGAGATAATACCTGGCACCCTGGGTCCTCAAATGGCCGAGAAGTTCAGATTCAGTGCTGATAGCAGTAGCTGGTATGTTTAGCAAAGAGAGTAAGAAGCACAACATGAAAACCTGAGGAAGATGCATGTTTTCTAAATAAAAAGGAGCAACTCCTTCACTCAAAGCAAGAGGGGAAAAAAAGACACAGAATCATAGAAAATAAATGCAGAATATAAGCTCACAAAGACTATAGTGTGCAGTCAATTGGGAGACTAAAAGGGACAGTTACAGGAGGCTCACCTTGGCCTCAATTATGTTGAAGTGGTCGGTCTGATGCAAAAGCCACTCCAGTTTCAAACAAGTGATGAATTACCAATTTTGTAAAGATCTCGTTTGAATGATTGGCTTGAAACCCTCTAAGAACTATTCTCTTGAAGGCTGTATATGGAAGATCATCCAAGTCAGAAAAACACAGTCTTAGGGTTCAAAGGTAATTTGATCAAAATATTAAATTATCAGGTGAAGATGATGAAACTCGCTTATTACACAGAGGAGCTATAAAAGATTGCAGAAAACAACTAACTTAACCATCTTAAGATTTTAAGAAAGAAGTACTTAAGGACTACACCAAAGAACAGGATAGCTGTGTATCTGACCTGTCCTGAAAAACAAACCAGTACCTTGGGCCCCCAGTCTTCACAGAAAAGAGCACCAGAATACATCACCTGCTGACTCCATTCTCAGGCTCTCATCACACAGAAACCTCAAAAGCTCAGTAACATCTCCTACTGATTGATCAAAGACCTTTAGGACAACTGAATCACAGAAACAAACCTTGACAAAAATCAAGCTATCCTGGATTTTTTAAGTGAAGTGAGCCCTTTTAGTTCCTTCCTGCTACAGGCAAGAACGAGGAAGGCACTTCCAGCAGAAGAGTCTAGCAGCATTCCTTGATTTCATCAAGTAACCACTGCCTTAGAAAATGCAGGCAGTAGACACAAATGTTATTTTAAAGTAACTTTGTGATCACAACACAGCAAAATCAGTAAAGTGCTTGTGTTAAGTGAGGACAATGCCCTACCTAGGAGATGGACTCAAGTTCAAAACTCTTAAAAAGAAAAAGCAGAGACTGAATAACCTACCACAATGCGAGTCATGCCAAATTAGTGACAGCCGTGACACAGCAGTGGAGCCAGCAGCTCACATATCAAATTGAGATGAAAAATCGCTGTGATGAATCAGATGGTGGGTAAAGGCTCAGCATGGAGATAGAGCAGGACCTGGGCAATGGCACTGCCTGACATTCAGAGAGGGGAAGCCACAGGAGTTCAGATGAAGCAAAAGGCTAGAGACGGGTAGCAGCAGATTTGCTTTGTCTGCCATTATTCATCTCTCTGAAAAATAAAGAATGAGAGTTTTACCTCAAGAAATCCTAGCTACCAGAATAGTCTGTTAGGGCACAACTGTGCCTTAATATTGGAACTTATGTTTTGGGTCAACTTCATTTGATGCCAAACCTGGAATGAGAATGGAGGATGCTGCAGGGATGCTAGCAAGTATCATAAGCCACAACACAGGCTGGGGTCTCTCAGGACCATGTCTTTTTAACTATCTGCATTTCCCTGCACACATTTCTACATTTTGTGCTCAGACAGGATTCTAATCTGGAAACTTGTGTCTTCAGGTTCCTGCAGCTGGCCATTTTCTCTCAATCGTACAGCTAAGCAGTACTGAATATTTATTTCGAGTGAGAAGCATGACACGATCAACCCCTTTGGTCAAGAGCTCATCCACCCTCGTGCTAAGTGTCCGTAATTGCATAACTGTGTCAATTATCCCACAAGGAGCACTTTGAGCCCTGCTGCAGAAAGGCCAACGCTGCTCTTGTCTCACCACGACCTCGCCTCGCCCGTGCCATCGTTAGCAGGGGCGAAAAAGGGACAAGACAAGGGCTGGTTTCCCCTGCCTGGGGAGTAACGAGCAAGGCAGGGGCGCACAGGCTCTGCCCAACAGACCCGCTGAGCCGGGCCTCCATCTGAACACACCCCAGCCCTTCCTTATAAAGACTGTCTTGTCATGTAGTTTTCCAGAAGCCAAAACCCTTTTTAAAATATACTCAATTTTCTTCAAGGTTCAGTGTACACAAACAGAGCTATTTTTGTTGCATTAATGCTTCTGCAAAGGGAAGGAGATGCAGCACTTGTTTGAGAGTGGCGATAGGCAAAGTGCAACAGAATTCCAGGTTGTAATTCTGGGCATAACAGTATAGAACACTGTCAAACTGAAATCTGATTTAAGAAAAAATCCAATTTAAAGCATTTCTAGGTGCTGTGCCTAACTGACTTCAAAAGAACTTTTAAAAATCATTTTACAGTCATATTTTCCTCTTCTAAAGATGTTTTCCTGCTCTACTGAGTTAGTACACACAGGAAAAAAATTAACTGCTTAGTTAAAAGGATGCTGTTGTCACTGTACAAAGCACATACATTTTAAGAAGCAGAAGCTAAATGCCTTCTAATCTCTTTCAATTACAGTTGTATCAGAAATTTAACTACAATGTATTTCAGTTGGAAGCCAATTTAATGTTGCTTACCAGCCTATTACATATATTAATGTGCATATTAACATATATGCAAGATATGTATATACATATAAATACATACACACACTGAACTTGCATGGAAAAACAACACTATGAGGTGTATGCTATATGCTCTTGGTGATATAAACTAAACTTCTGCTCAGTAATAGCAAAGCTCACAGCATTTCATTCTCATTCCAAAAAATAAAAGAAAAAAATCCAGGTAATCTTTCATAACCTTAAGTGGTCTTACTTGAGGTTTAACTTCCAAAACTCAGTGAAATAAATAATGTGCTATAGGAATCAATTCCTACATTTGCTCTCAATTTTGCTTGCCTGTGATAGTCTTCTATTAAGAAGTCTCAGTAGAAGCATTCTAATAAAGCAAAGTTATATGAATTTGGATTGAGATCTTTATGAAGTATAAAAATGCTCTCTATGAGAATTTTATCATTCTAAAAATAGTAGAAGTAAAATTATGGAAATACAGTAGATCAGTTATTTCCCATCCCCCTCTACCTTACTAACAAATACAGGTAGTCAAGACCTTCTCTTTATAAAAGGTTTTGCCATAAATGTTTCAATTTGATATTTCATATCTCTCTTATGCAAAGATGACTCCCATGAAATTAACTCCTTTCTGTTCACTGCCGCCGTGACAACTCCGGTAATTGCTTTCATGGGGTAAGCAATACTCAGAAAGCATGAATATTCCTTTGTGAAATTTAGCAATTACACGTGACTAACAGGAAACCTTGTGGTGTGTGATCACCAGCGCTGTACCACGGGACAGGCTTTGCCAACAGCCCTTTGGCAGCACCGTGCCACGGCACCCCACCTACAGAGGGGGCTGCGGGGCAGCCTGTCCACTGAGGAAAACATCCTCCCCTCTGCCCAAGACTAGCAAGGAGATTGGGCACAGAACTAGTGCAGGGATCATGGGGCAACTCAGTGCCCACCAGAGCACCTGGCTGCAGAGGTCCATCTGCTGGCGTGGCTGCCCTCGGTCCCGTCCCACCCCGCAAACCAAACCTCGCGTATCACAACGAGCAAATGCCCTGACACAGAGCAGACAATGGACTTGGTAACCTGTGCAACAGGTGACCTGGTATACCCTCCAGATATGAAAAGAATGGATTTACAATAATGTATTAAAGACAACTTTTGCGAATTAGAACTGTTTTAATACCTCCAAAAAGAAAATAAAGAAAGGTAATGCCACCTCCAATGTCTCTCCAAACATAGCAATGCTTGGATCATCTTAAAATTAAATATACCTTGATATTTGAACTGCTCAGGCTTCAGCGCCTCAGCCTCTGGCATTTCATAATACTTAGATAATAAACGAACAATCTTCTTTTATAAAAAAAAAGAAGGGATGGGGGTGGGAAGGAGAATGCAGAGGAAATAGTAGCTCTGAAATGGAATCCACACTTTCAGACACCAGGTCTCATTAATCTTGCTGATGAATAGGACCTTTATAAAAGGAGACCCCGCAGCCGAGAGAATTGAAAGGAAATAGTATGGAAAGTGAAGCAGCAGTTTCTTGTACAAGTTCTTATATGTTTTAAATTAAGTGGCTTTTTTGGAAGCTTGAGTCAGAAAAACAAATCTGAGTAATTCCTTCTTTACAAGAGAAATGCATGTGGATGACACTGATGCTCCTTTTGCTTCAAGCCTTTTCTGGCAAAGAGATTAGATCAAGAATACAGCCAAAAAAGGAATGGAAATGCACTGTTCGGCGATTAGTTTATGACATTCTACCCTATATATAGTGCCTATTTGGCAAACCCTCCTGCAGTTCTGTGTTTTTCATTGCAAGTGGCTTATATCAGTACTGACATCTTGCAGATGTTAGTAGCTTTGATTTTTTTCCCCCATGTTGCAAATGAGTTGGCATGGTAACAACTCTTTTCTGGCAACATGACATATGATTCAAGGCAAAATGCATTTAACACAGATGAATAGTTCAGGAATATGCCTATAACAAAAAGTCATCTTGAAAGCTGCTTTGCATTTGTTGGTGTTTATGACAACTGTTTCAAGACATTCTCAAAAAAAAAAAAATCAACTGTTTAAGACTAGGTACCAGTGATTAATTTCTCACTGCTTGATGCTACATACTCTACTTCATCCTTGATATATTTGTTTTAATAACAAGAAGAGAACATTAAGAAAAGAAAAATATTTTGAAAGGTTATTTTCCTGTTCTTTTAAATGACCTTTGTTGTGTTGATTTTTACATTTAGAGACAGTTGTGTAAGCCTCGAATTAACTCTGGACCTGCCACAGGCATTCAGAGTGTGCTGCTGCTTCCAGGGACTCGTCAGACCATTTCCTGGAGGACCAGCACCAGTGGGAGCACAGCAGTGACTCAGCTTCACTGGCCCCAGGCATTTTCCCTGCCTCTGAGCACCTTTAACCAAGAGCCAGGACCACCCCCGTGCCCATGGTGACACTGGTAGTCAAGCAAAGGTCATCCAGGGACAGGACTGGGGAGAAGGCAGCTTCTGGAGGCTGCTCACGGCAGCATGAGCTTGGCCCCACCAGGTTCCTCCCCAGCCACTGTCCCTATTGTAAGTGAATCAAGTTAGGAAGAACCAGCAAGTTCCCTCCAAGCCTGCCCCTAATAGCTCCAAACTGATCTTGAGCGTTGGTAAAGATCTGATTGTTGGGGCTCGCCCTCTCTTCCCCTGGGGGAGATGGGCATAGGTGGACGCTTGGGGGGCAGGGGGTTTCCCTCTCCCTGTTCCCTTGGTCATGTGTACCCCAAATCCTGTCCCCTACTGGTCACTTTGAATGTAGCCCGCGGGAGTTCTGTACTTAGGGGGGTTCACAGGACTCTCGGGCAGTTGTTCTGGGGTTGTTCTTGGGGGCAGTCGCTATCGGAGTCCCTGCTGGGCTCCGGCCATGTGCAGCTGGGAGAATAAAATCTGAAAACATCTATCAAATATCGTCTCCTTGATTCTTCCACGGGCCAAGGCTGTCTCCCAGGAAAGGTTGCAGCCTCCCCACTGCAACATCTGATCATCCTTTTGATCTTCTAAAAGTATCTTTGGAAAAAACGTGGGGGAAGCGCCTTCCAAGAGCAAAACCTGTACTTCACATGGCCAGAGCCCAGGAAGAAAAGGCCAGGGGTGAAGGGATGCCATCGGCTGCTCCCTCCAGCAGACACTGCAGGCACCACTTTCCACGTTGATCAGAAAACCACACTTCTACAAGTCTCCAGCACAGTCAAAATCCTCCATAGATACCTGCACAAGTGAGCTAAATGCCATGTGACATGCACAGGGTAATCATGTGGTGCCATCAACTGTGCACTGAAATGCAGTTCTCAGGCAAAAAGTTATAGTCAACAAACTATAAAAATGGCTATGTAAGGCAGTACAGTTCTCAATTTACAAATATTCGGGCAGTGCCTTGCAGTACATGTACATCAGACAGTCACTCAAATTTTACTGGGGGGGCGGGGGGGAAGAAGGGCGATCCTTAGACTGTAAGCAAGAGAGTTTCAAAGCACGAGAAAAGAAACTGAGCCTGCAGCAGGGCAGAAGAGATCTTGCACAGGAAGCAAGGCACAGAAACCTCATGGTTTGCAGTCAATGTTGGACATGTGAACAGACCTTCTAGTGTTTGTCCAAACCTAATCTGAGCTCCAAACCTTTTGAAATATTATTACTAGAGGAGTCTGACAAGAACTCACCTCTGTGATTTAGAGGAGTCTGAATTCAATAAAATTAGCATTTAAATGAACCCAATTAAGAAATGCTTTAAACTGGGTATGCAAGAAGGAAGCGTGGGCAACTTGTCTATTAGAAAGCCTGAAGGGCTACTCCAGCATGAAAAGCCAAGCCCTTTTGTGTCACTACAGCCAGGGCAGCAAACACCACTTTCTGTGGGTGGAATGTACCACCTGATAGCATAGATAGGTGCTTTTTACTTCATTTTCACAAAAAAAAAAAAAAAAAAAAAAAAAAAAAAAAAAAAAAAAACACACAAAAAAAACCCAAACAAAAAAACCCCTAAAAGTCTTGCCTTATTTTAAAAAAATTAAGATTAATTGGCAGAGGTGATGTATAAGATGGCAACTGCTGCCTGCACAATATTCATCTGACTTGCCATTTCTGAGCATTCAGATTAGTTTGCAAAAGGTACACAATAAACATAAATGTCTGACACGTAACAACTGTGTGTTGAAGCATCGTTTATGTACTTGGCCTCCATACTGTGGAACAGCCCAATCACAAGAATAAGAAATCTGAACAGACTCCATTTATTTTTACCGGTATTTGAATGCAACTTTTCATCTAATAAATGCATCTGTTTTGGAGGATAAATTGTCCATTAGAGAAAATTCAGGTGGGTTTATTTTGCATTCCATGTTTTGAATAAGCTGCCATTAACATGGTGTTACATTTACTATTTTATCGTTTCTGCCTTCAGCTGAGCAGTACAGAAAAAAATTACAGTGAGCTTATAATCACAAGTATTCTAATTTATTAAATAAGTGACCTAATTGCTTGCCTGAGATCTATTTTTCTTCTTTCTCTTGACCCTATTGAGAGTTAATCAGTTTCTTGGTGCTAATTAGATGTCAGCATTAGTAGCCTGCTAATACATAAGAGATAATGACACCGTCGTGCAAGACACAGTGTCCAACACATGACCCTGTTTCCTTAAATTATGCCCTAAGGATTCATCTGGAAGTCTAAAGGCTATGTAGTTTTACAGCAGCAGTTCCTTCTTCTGCTTGTGGATAGTGGTACAAGTTTGACAGGCAAGGGGAGAATTAGACAGGAGATTCATCTTACCAAGCAGGGTGAAGTTTTAACAGGAATGCTACTGACTCTGTTCTTGCCCCACCCTGGAATTTTAGTATGCAGTATTTGCTCAGTATGAAAACAATCATACAAAGAAGGCTTAAATAACAATTCTGTATTTCACTTTTATAGATTAACAAACTGCGGGCAGGATATTAAGACGTACATCTTCCCTTTACAACTCCATAATCCAACCTGTACACTCCAGTAAACTGAGGGAGTAGCAGAGAGCATTTTGTGCAAACGTATCTTCATCTGCAGCTCCAGGAGATGCCAGCATAGCAAAGCCAGGTTTCACAGGAGCTTTTGCATCAGCCTGTCTTTGCCAGGTAGATGCAAAAGATGCACAGCTGGGGAAGGGAGGTTCTTCGCATGCAGGTGAAAGCTTAAACTTCACAGCCTATCACAGCACTGCTGAGCTAGAAGGGAATTCCTCATTTACAGCCTTACGCAATCATCCAGCTCTTGGGGCACGGGCTGGTGCACCTGCGTGGATGCAATTTCACAGGCTTCTCCCCTCAGCTTTCCTGATGACCCACATCCTCTCCCAAGTGGGCAGAATTAACTCAGAGCTGCAACAAGGCCACATGCGTAAGACATGCACTCAACCTCAGCTTCAAAGTGTTTCCCAAGTGCAACAGAAATGTCTTTCAGGGGTGCCTGGGACGGAAATTTTCCAGAGGCCAGCAAGGGAACAGCGGCTGTAAGGGCTGAGCGTTGGATCACAGGGAGGCAATGCCCCAGCACGGCAGCTCAGGAGATGGCAGGAGATCCATGGCTGAGCCTCTCCCCACGCGTGGGGAGTGCCAGCAGGGCAGAGGCTCAGCCGTGGCAAGAGAGGGTCAGCTCACAGGCTAGCTCCAGCTCAAGTAACTTTTT
>VYZQ01005497.1:0-10062 GCA_013400655.1 Mystacornis crossleyi | reverse complement strand
AAAAAAAAAAAAAAAAAAAAAAAAAAAAAAAAAAAAAAAAAAAAGAAAGGAGGGGGAAAGAAAAGCACTCAACAAGTTTGGTTTACGCAGAACATAATCCAGGCTGCAGCCAGTGCCAAAGGCCCAGAACAAGGCCTGCAGCATAACCAGGCTTTCTGTAAAAGCTCCTGTGAGAAGAAGCAACCCCACAGAATTTTGGAGAGCCCTTTTTTTTCAGGTCTTCACCTCCACAAAGTCATGTTTGGAGCTTGAATTCTAGTCCAAGGCAGCAAACCCTTGCCGGCAAAAGCCTGATATCCTCTGAAACATTCTCCATCGTTCAGCAGCAACATAGGTTATTACACAGGCTCCTCTGTCTCTGAAAGCAGACTGGGGGTGAGCAGTAACTTTTGTAGCAAAACACCTACGAATCATACTCTCTGCTGGGACGGGGTTCTGCCGCCTGTCCAGCCAGGGCATTCAGCATCATGCAGGAAAGCAACTGATCTTAATGCAGTTTCTTGATGTTGGAGGAAAAAATTATCTTATCCAGCAGGAAATCCTTTCAGATAGAGACTAGGACCTCAAACCTTTCTGATATAAATTCAATGAATAAGCCAGCAGTAGAACCTGCCAGTACAGAACTGTTAATCAGAAACGAGGCTTGGAAATAAAATTTTTGGATCAACACGAGTTCTTGAAGTGTTAAGCACTTAAACAAAAGTTACCTGCCATCTGCCACATTCATGGCAGCAAAAACCTTCCTGGGAAGAGTTGACCTTAAATGTAAATACATGGAGGGCAGGAAGCAGAGTAGGGGAGAGGCAATGAAATTGCAATCTTTTCATGATGGCTTGCTCTCAAAAACACCGTGACCAGCTCTGCACCTGAAAGTCACTAAATGCATTTTCTGTTTGATATTTCTAAGTGCTGTTGTGCCTAGGAGGTGTTAATGGCTCATCCATTAGTTGTGACCCAGACTTCACAACTTCACCCTGGCTTCATTAGAGCAATTGTGGGGGTTAATGCACTCTACTTTTATCTGGCAGTTAAACCTCCAAGGTTCATTTGTATCAAAGCTGCCATACAAAGCAAAGGTCTTCTTTGAAGGCCCACGGACCTGCAGAGGAGTCTTTGTACTAGGGACAATTCCTGGGGGGAAGGCTGGAGTAGGAAGGGAAGCCTTATTGGTGTGCAGACAGCAACAGAAACTCCAGAAAGTCACAGCACCTAGCAGCGATCACAGCTGGGAGGAGAGAAATGGTGCTTTACCAGGCTTCTGCAAGAGGCCTTCTGAAAAGTTTTATTTGTCTGTGTTTCTTTAACAAGTAACTAAAATGCTGTCCCCCTGCCTTGGAGGAAAAGGTACAGTGCCAGCCTGAGTGCAGAAGGCTGGAAGGACTGTGGAATTCACAGACTGAAATAACTGCAGCTGCAAGCACTGTGAGCAGGCAGCTCTCAGCACTCAGAGAGAACACGGCATGGGAACACGGGACTGGCCAGCACATCCACCAGCAGACCGGCAACTTCGGGAGACTCCCTGCACCAGTTCCTACCAGCCGGGTGAAGGTGCTTTACAAATCACAGCACGGTCTTTGAAGAGCAGAATGCTGAGCTTATCTAGCTTGTGAGACCAAACACCCCAAAATGGGAGGGAAATGAGGAGGTGCCCCTGGTGGGGGAATGAGCATAGATGGACGCTTGGCAGGGCAGGGGGTTTCCCTCTCCCTGTTCCCTGGTCATGGATACCCAAATCCTGTCCCCTATTGGCCACTTTGTATGTAGCCCGTGGGAGTTCTGTACTTAGGGGGGTGTCCACAGGACTCGGGCAGTTTTTTGCTAGCAGTTCCAGTGGTGGTCCATGCCAGGCTCCGGCTGTGTGCGGCTGGGAGAATAAAATCTGAAAACGTCTACCAAATATCGTCTCCTTGATTCTTCCACGGGCCAAGGCTGCCTCCAGGGATGGTTGCAGGAAAACCCCACTGCAACAGGGAAAGAAACTTAATTAGGTTGCCTGGCTCATTCGTGGACATTCAGGAAGTCTGTGTCTACACAACCCCACTGCAACAAACCCTCCACACTACTGGGAGACAAAAACAGTGTTGTTGATTACAGGTATTAAGCACGGCTATTGCAGCAGTTACCACTTAAAACATAACCAGATCCTACCACCCAGCTCCACAGCTATCTTCGCGGGGCACTACAACAACAGAAGACAGTGGGAAGCAGTAATCCAGCCCTTCAGAACGCATCTAGATCCCCAGCACCTCCTGAGCGTAGACAGATATGGGCACAAATCCCAGACCCAAAGGAAGCAAAATGGGGAAAGAGAAAAATAAGGCAGAAGATAATGGTTATTTTAAAACTCTGAACACTGGAAAACATGTACCCTCAAACTGGATTTGCTGTAGCTCCTGGAGAAACACATGTGAAATTCTTCATGTGAGAGAAAGCACTTTTATGAAGAAAAATTGCATTGTTGAGCACACTGTCCCCAAACAGGCAACACTGAGAGTTCCTGCATTTAAAGAAAACAGTTATGATTCCCCAGAGTCCAACAGCAAGTTCAGCAATTAAAGAAGTTGAAGCACAAAGGAACAAGAAGAGAAGGATGAGAAATGAAGGGCAGAAGAGAGGTGACCCTGTTCTGCCTTGTGGCATTTCCCTGCTGGGAGCAGAGGCAAGGGCTGGAGTTGGCTCCTGAGCAGCACCTCGGGGTGCCTGGCTGTCAGGCCCCGCTGAAGGCGGTGGGCTCTGTCCTTGTGAGGCACGTAGGGGGGGGCCCATGGCGGGGGCTCACCGCAGGCAGCAAACACAGCAGCACATCTCTCAGCACAGGAGCCAGGGCCACATCTCCGCCCAGGGGCAAGCACGTGGCCACAGCACCGTCGGCTGTGGGGAGGGGGTCACATTTCAGCCCTGGAACTCCTCTCACTTCATTCTTACCACGTGCACACGTGTCAAGAGACCTGAACATAACCACATCAAGCTTTAATACTAATGTATACAAGAGACTGATTTACACATTGCAGCAGTGTAAATATTTGTACAACTTACAGAACAATTTAAAGACTTTAATTCCACTTGTAAGAATAAAGCTGGGAGGACAAGAGTTAGATCCTGGCTTAAAGCTGAACATCCCTTCAGAAAGAGAGACAATAAAAAAGTCCACCCACTCTGTCATCTAGCAGATGAAATTATAGTTCATTAAGTGAACACTATCAACAGTTTCGGGGTGAAACTTAGTGGAGTCAGGGCCACATCTCCGCCCAGGGGCAAGCACGTGGCCACAGCACCGTCGGCTGTGGGGAGGGGGTCACATTTCAGCCCTGGAACTCCTCTCACTTCATTCTTACCACGTGCACACGTGTCAAGAGACCTGAACATAACCACATCAAGCTTTAATACTAATGTATACAAGAGACTGATTTACACATTGCAGCAGTGTAAATATTTGTACAACTTACAGAACAATTTAAAGACTTTAATTCCACTTGTAAGAATAAAGCTGGGAGGACAAGAGTTAGATCCTGGCTTAAAGCTGAACATCCCTTCAGAAAGAGAGACAATAAAAAAGTCCACCCACTCTGTCATCTAGCAGATGAAATTATAGTTCATTAAGTGAACACTATCAACAGTTTCGGGGTGAAACTTAGTGGAAGGCCACTCCCCAAAAGGACCTTCATTTGTGATAACTCAAGGTTCCTTGCTCAGGAGAGATTTCTTTGAGCCTGGGAGTCCTGGTCCAACTCCACACAGCTCCCCAACAACTTCCTGGAAGCCTTCATCAGGCACATGCTGCTCCAGTACACCTGGCACGGGACTCTCCGTAGCAAAATGAGGGAAGGGGTAAGAAACCTAAAATTGTTCTTACTGAGGGACAGAGTTATAACTGCACATGGAAACTTGCTGTTTTATATTGCTAGCAAGATGCCCAAAATGCAGCATTACTCCTGAGTGCATCACAGTATTCAGGACCATGTGCAGCTCTGCTATGAATTATTCTCTGTAAATATCTACTATATTTAACCAAAAGGATAACCTGAAATAAAAAGAGAACCAGGAAATGTTTGCCCAAAGCCATAGGAAAAATGGAAACAAAATTATTAAAACACAAACCAAAGGAAAAAAAAACAAAAAAACCCCCCACAAAAACAAAAAAAAAAAACCCCCACAAACACACAAAAGAACCCTAGAGTCAAATAATAATAGATCACTAATTAGCAAGGTCTCATGCTTATTTACTGAATAGGTAATAAGTTAACCAATATATGCCTGACCTTTTAAAGTCTCATTTCTAGCCAGGGATTATTATTATTATAATTTCTAACCATGGCTATTAACTGCTACCAGGGTGCCATGGGATTCGTGTTCAGAGGGTTCTTTTTCACTTTGTTGTTGTAGCCTCTCATCTTTTACTGACATTACACACCACTCATCACGATCAGTGTCAGAAGCTATAACAGCATCTGTTGCAGTGGCAGCTTCTGCTGGATGAAGAGTCTCCCCCTTTACCTTAAAGAATGTCAGTCATTTCTCATTCTCAGCATTCAGACTTGCTCATCAGTAACACTTTCAGCTACACCAAACATGATTTTTGAATAAACACTGGACTGAAATCATTGCAAATGATTGAAAACTTATGAATCACACTTTTCAGAAACCAGTAAGGAAGGGAAAAAACCCTATCCTTTCCTATTTCTAATGTTTCACTGTCATTTGAAACACCATCTACCTGAAGGGCCATGGGACCAAAAGCTTGATTTGTGACATATGAAGGCCTTAGAGGAGGCTTTCTGAAGGGTACTTTATGGGGTCCCCTGTCTCCTTTCTGCTGGTAGCCCCACTGGAGAGGAAGGGGAGGTATCAGAAGTTAATTAAGGAAAATTAAGATCATTTAACTACCAGACTAGGTACCTAAGTACCCAGTTAAGTTTTCCCTCTGGAATAGCTGATATTCATTATTCTTAGCATAACTACCCCCTTACAATCTTTCTGTGGAGTGTTGCCAACAGCATCAGTCCAAGAGGCGCCTGAGCAACTACAGGGTGCTGCCCTGGCCTGGCCTTTCTTGGCTGCTGCAGAGTGACAAGCAGGGACCCAAGGGTTAGAAGCTGCATGCATAAAAAAGTTATTTCTAAAACCAAACCAAGTGGAACAGATCAATATGGACGCAAGAGAACAAGAATCTATGGAAGAGAAAAATAGTGGCAAACTCATTTCCAGAGAGGTAAAACTTGTCTCTGTGGGAAGGTGCCTATTACTCCACACAAGAAGCAGCTGTTGTGCTCCATCTTGCAGGTTTGCCTCCTGCTCCCATGCCATCATGTTTTCCTGGACTATGGGCACTGTTTGGGACTGCTGTCCCCTCAGCCCTTGGGAATATAAGTACAGTTCAACTGCACCAGCACTTGCTCCTGCACAGAGCCAAGGCCCAGCTGTGGTCCTTGGGCTTTCTCTTAGGGCAAGAGGGTATGAACATATCAATCACAGCTCAAAAAGAGAAAAATTTCAAGCAGTTGAGCAAAGAGGAATACTAAGTATCTGCATTTGTCTGCCTCTTGTGTCTGAACTTTTCACTCAAAAGCTTAGCATTGCTTTTCCAGGTTTTCCTTCAGCATTACTGGATGTCAAGAGCTGTTGACTCACAAGCAAGCCTGAAGAAAGACACACTTTCCTAAAGTTGTGTTAAATTTAGAGGCTTCATACACCCTCTTTTGCTCCAATATGGATTAATCGGGCACTTCCTCAGCAGCTGCCTTTTCCTTCCATTAATTAGCAGCTCATCGTGCCATCCTGAAGCATATGCTGACACCACCTCACACCCTGGCAAGGAGAGTCTTGCTCACGTCTCAGCACCAGCCCAGGGAGGGGAGGAACAGTTCCAAGGAGCCTGGAGGAGCTGGGGCTTTCAGGACAAGGTTTCCTGCATTGTGTCATTCATTCCCTTTGATCATCAGGATGCAAGTACCCAGTTCAGGCCCAGAAGCACCCAGCCCAACATCCACATTCTCAGTAGGCTTTAACATCACCTCAACTACAGGAGCTGCAGTTCAGAAGCTGCCTCTGCCAGACCTTAGCAGTAAGGCAGCAAAATGGGTAAGAGAACATTTTTGCATGTTCTACAAAAAAATGTACTTTATGATAATGTTTCCTGTAATAGCCAAGTTTTGAAAGCTTCCTGTGCTGTGCTCAATGCTTCTTTTCCCTCTTTTACTATTGAGCTTAATAAAAATGCTTAGGAGCTATCTTTCTTAAATAATAAAGACTACTTTTTTCTTTGTAACAAAGTATAGGCCTCTTTCAGAATAGAGAGGAGGAGAAATCTCTAGAAACCGTTTCTTACATCATCTCCCTGAAGTAAGGCTTCTCTCTGATGCCTTTGCAAACCAGGAGGACCACGGCTCACCAGAGCAGAATTAGCTTCACCAGAGGTCAGACCTTCTCCAGCTTTTCCTGCATTCCTTGTACTTCAAAACACAGAGCAGAGATTTACCCAATGTTTTTAGACTGGCTTACATGGCAATGTTTTGGGATGTTTTTAATGGGAAAGTGGATGCTTCTCACAGAGGTACTTCTCAATTTCAGCAGAAGCTTTTGAGAATAAAAACCAATGGCCCATAATTTTTTTTGCTACAATAAGAAGACTGTTTTACCTTTCATTTGCTAAGTACAGATCGCTAAAAGCAGTGCTTTCAGAGCTAAAAAGTATCAATATCAGCCCTTAACATAAGTACTTACTCACTGGGCAGGTACAGCTGCTCCTTCCCAACTCTCTCAGCTCAGAAGTAGCTTGTTGAATTATAAAATCATGTCTTCAGAAAAGTAACCACACACTTTCCTTAACCTTTTTCACCACCAGAGAGTTTATCACCTCCCTAGATAACAGCATGGGGAGAAGAGGAGGAAGAGGAAGAAGAGGAGAAAGAAGGAGTGGGGCAGGAGTTAATTGTCTCATGTGCTTCAGCTGTGCATGATCTTTTGCTCTTCCTACACAGTGTGTTTCTGGAAACTTTCTCCTCCCCCTTTCACTTTCCTTTTAACAGAGATCCTAAAATATCAAGAGATCCTCTCTTATCAAGAGTCTGATCACATCTATTGCCTTCTCCAGACAAGGTAAACTTTATTTCTCTTCCTCTGCTTCCGAAAGCCCTTGGGAGGTCTAAGGTCTGGAGAGAGCTGAAGAGAGGGATAGGAGGAAAGCCTTATTTCCAGTTCTCCTCTTCTGCTTTACAAAAGTCAGAGTTGACATAATAGGAAGAACTTTAATCTATAAAATGGATCAAAAAAGCTCCATGTCAAAGCCAACAGATACCATGCAACCTACTGCTACTTCTTGTCATTCCAGGGAAAAATCAAGTGCAGAAAAGGCCCAAGCATCCCCAGACTAAAGCTGAAGTCAATGCAAGGCTGGATTTTACTGATACGTGGATTCAGTGGGTGTTTCCTGTTTTCAAAGCAAAAGGTCTCAATTTTAAAATGCTTCTGCTTTTAAGTGACAACTCAATACTCCGTAAAGGGCCCTGTTACAATACTCTGTAAAATAGCCCTGTAAAGGGCTCTGAATGTCAGATGTGGGGTGGGCTGAAATCTGTGAAATTCATTAAAGTGGATGGAAATTCCAGATTACTACTTTTTAGTTGTGGGTTGAAAGGAGAATTTGGACACTAAGCCTTGTCATCAGGGCTATGACCCAAACTCAGAGTGCTTGGACCTTTGCATTAGTTACCTATTGATCTTTACTGAGCTCTCAAAACTACAAATGCAATTTCTCAGCTTCTCTTATGGAAGCTGCTAAGGAGCAAACTAACCCTCAGCAGCCTTTCCACAGAATTCGCCCAGTCCCACAGCTGTAGCTTGTCATGGTTTGTTTGCCTGTGTAATGCTCAGTGTTTCCAGCTGAGCCTACGACTGAATGTGCAGAAGTGATGAACATCCCTGTTTCTGAACGTTTAGCACTGTAATTTTGAAAATCACTGCATATAAAAGTGCTGCTTATAGAGTCTTAATGGTAAGATTGGGGCTGCTACAGACGAGGCTGGCAGAGAGCAACTGTTGTTATCAGTACCTGTGATTTGTTGGATCTCCTAACTAAGCAATTTTGAGAGATGTGCAAAGTGGTTGCTTGAAACAAGTGGAATAGAAAATGATGAAAATACTCAAATGTTAGATAATCTTAAAATAAAAATGGAAAGCAAACTCAAAACCAGTGTAGAATGACAGTATATTTTATGAACAAATAAAAGCATGGGTTAGATAGTACTGGTGTGGGGGTTTTTTTTGTGGGGTTTTTTTGATTGTTTGTGTTTTTCTTTTTCTTTTTTCTTTTTGTTTGTTTGTGTTTTTTTAACTTTCTGCATACCAATACATCACTTTGCACTTCCAAATTCAAAGTTCTGGTATAACATATCCACAAATGGAATTGAAGTTTTACTTCATTGTCCTGGGTTACATGATATTCCATTACCGTTTTTAGCAATGTTCCCTGCCTCCTCCCTCAAGACTATTTACATTGTGCCTATCAATGCTCTGTGCATGACTCATTGATAACTCCCTCCTGGACTATCTCCTGTGAATGGCCCCATCAGTGCCTTGCCCTATGACTCACCATCCCATGGTGAGATGCTCCGCCCAGGGGGAAGGAGCCAAGCATTCCCACCTGGATAAAGGCTGTGGTTTTGCAGCAGCAGGAGAGCTTCTTCCACTGGATTCCCAGAGGAACAGTGCTTATCTACTGGACTTCCAGAGGACAAGAGCTACTAGACCTTTCTGCAGGATCACTGCTTTCAACAAGGCCACTTCATCTGGACTGCTACCACCACCCCCACTAACAGGGTGTGAGGTTGTGTTCTGATTCTGCTGGTAGTTTCTTTTGTACTATTGCATTTATTTTTCCTTTCTATTAAATTGTGTTTCTGACTTGGAGTCTCACTGGTTTTGCTTTCAAACCAGTACCTTCATGAAGGTTTTCCTTTGTCTATTTTCTATTTATGTTTTACCAATATTGTAAAGTATAAAGTAAGTCTTTTAGGATAGATTAAACTGCCACCAGAAAAACATACTCAAAGCAAAAGTAAAATTGACAAAATTAGTCATTTTCAGTGAAACAGCTTTCCAGGTCAAAGATTACTTGCTGAAGAAACACTAGCTGAAGATGCAGCATTATAAATGGTCTTCTCTCAGGCACTTGTACCAGTGGTCGAATAATTCATTTCTTAGTAAGAAATACGATGGTCTATTAATAGAAAGAAAGATTAGGTGCACATTAATCAAACATTTCAGAGATGTATAAACATGCATATAGCATCTAGGAGTATCCCATTGCCTTATTTCAGAAGATATATATAATCAATATTTCAAATATATCTAGTTAGTTTCTTATCATTGACTTTTCGGTATTCTCCCCCTCCCCCCTTTGTAAAATAGGCAGAGCTTTCAAAGGCAGCATCAGTAATTTTCTGAAGTGTTGCTTGACCAAAACAAGTATTTGAGCTGGGCTTTCTGTGCTGTTCAAGCAAACCAGGCTGAAGGCAAACCCTATGTGATCTCCCACAAAGAGGCAGACACAAAAAGATTAACTAACTACTGTTATCAGAGTTCTGTTTGAAGAGCATTGACTTGGAATAGCATTAATTCCTCACCTTTATCAGGCAGAGGGGAGCTTCTAAAGCATTGGCTTTTTCCCCTGCCCATATTCTAACTATTAAAAAAACATTAAAATATATTGGTGGAAACCAGTCTATCAGACACAAAATTGTTTTGTTTGTATTGTGGCATTTGCTAACATCAGTCTTTTCACTACTGGTTGCATCAAGTAAATATGTTTTGATTTGATAGCTGCTTGTTTCCAAAAAGAGCTCTAGGAAAAGGGAGAGACCTTTGGCCCACGGCAACATTCACCTGGTACTCTGCTGACAGCCCCTCTTATTATTCTATGCTTCTTGCATGAGGAGGACTGATTTAAAATAGAAGACTTGCTCATCTCTGGACATCAGTTAATACAACCCCAGTGGTCTCTGAGCTCCAGGATTCATTACATTTTTTTCATAAAAACTGTAGCCTGAAACTAATTTTTAAAAAAAA
>VYZQ01005496.1:0-14774 GCA_013400655.1 Mystacornis crossleyi | reverse complement strand
CGCGACCGCCGCGGAGCCGGGCTGTCCCTGCCCCGCGGCCCACGGCACCGCCGCCCCGCAGGCTCTGCACCGCGCACCTGCTCCGGCAGCGCGGCCGAACCCCGGCCTGGCGCAGAGGGTTTAATTTCCAAGGCTTTCTGCCAGCAGAAACCTCAGCCTGCCAGAGAACTCCCTGCAGATCTCCTCAAGGCCTCACCAGTGAACACATCCAGTACCTCAAAGAAGACTAAGCTTGTGAACTAGCTGCTGAAGTTTCACTTGCAATTAAAATTTGTGCAGAAGGGATTGAGAACCTTGTGATTTCTATTCATGGCATGTCTTAGAAGCACCCAAATTAAAATCCTTATCATTAAGGAGCTGATAGCTCCTGTAATTGCAAGCATCTTTCTGTGTTAGCTGGAGGGAGTGGTGTGACACACTGGCTAAGAGAAGCAGATCTGTTCATAAAATAGGAAAACTTCTAACCGAAGAGATATTCCTGAACCATTAATTCCTTTAAAGAAAGTACTAATTTAAAACAAATTACTTACATAATTTGTGCTGTCAATACAAGAACATTCTTCTGAGTTAAATTTTTTTGCCATGTACTGCTCTGACTCACCTTCCTGCCTGACCTACAGTGCATCCAATCTTGACTGAAAAGAAAAATTTTATCCCTGAGGGATGAGTCACGTCTCTCTACTGTCCTTCAGGCTAAACCAAGTTTCCCTTTACCTTCCACAGAGTACATTTTTAAAGAGCTGATGAGTTAAACAATTGCTATGTAGATCCATTTGACCAGAATAATTTAAAAACAAACATTAAAATATTCTCATCTCTGGCACCTGTCCCCTATGTGGTTATGAGTCTCTGTGAAACGATCTGTCACTTGAGGGAGAAAATCCAGGAGGATACAGAGCTAGTGCAGGTTTAAACAGGATTGTTCGTGTCTGTGGCTGGACAGAAAAATAAAAGGAAAAGATAGAGATAACTGCATCATGCACTAAGGGATTGGCATGTTTTGCAGAGCTCATTTTGTGAGTGCAGTGCTAAAATTGGGTGGTTTTGGTCTAGGAAGAGGCTGCAGCACACAGCCAGCCAGGCAACCCACTTACCATAAGCAGCAACAGCCTGGAGCCCGCAGGGGAGCGGCCGAGCCAGCAGCCAGCCTGGTGCAGCTCCACAAAGAGCTCCGTCACTTAACAGACTTTGTCCTGTTCAGAGAATTCAGCTCAAGACTACAATTAGTAAGTGGTCTGACTGGATGAGGTGACTCATCTTGCCTTAGGACTGCTCAGAACAAGGTTTAATACCAACCTCGGATCTCTCATTCAAGAGATTTATTCTAATATGGGGACAGTTAATGTGGCTGTGAGCTGAAACATCCAGCAGCCGCTACCAGAATTTCAATACCTGCTCTTGCTTCCCTAAAGAAAGTATGTTCTTAATGCCCTGTAGTCTTTATCCTCTTTTTGTGAGCTCACAGCTGTGCATGGGAAGTGACACAGCCCAAAGAAGAGCAAGAAGGAGAAATGCCCCAGGTCTGCAGTGGGGCAGGAGCAGGACAGGGCCTCAGGAGTGGGATGGGGAGGGCATCTGGGAGGCCCCTCACCAACCCGGCACCCCCAGCAGCACCCACTGCTGGAAATCATGGAGAAGAATTGAGTTACTGGAGCAGTGCTGGTGATGGAGTTCGATCTGGGAAAACACCTGAGGCAGAAGACAAATGCAAGCCCTGCCGAAATGACCAGGAGCAGCCTGCACCCGGGAGCAGCAGGATAGCAGCTGATGGCACGTGTGACAAGAGAGAGAGCAAGCACCTCTCACTGCAGCCCTCCTGCAATCAGCCCTCCATCAAGCACTGCTAGATTAAAACCCTGAAGTAATTTGAAAGATGGTCACCAGATTTTTCTTTTACAATGTGTTGCCATTCAATTAGAATTTAATATGAAATGGAGCAAAGACCCTCCTGAATTGCTGTACAAGACTGGTTTACTTAAGAAAAGGAAAACTAAAAATGGATTAAGAAAACTGTTCTTAACAGCAAGATGTCTAAGATCTGTTATAAATGTGAAGAAGAAAAAGCAGTCTGCGTGAAATATAAAAAATCGCACAAAATTTGAAAAGCCATGAAAGTACAGAACAAGTGAGAGCACAGAAGAACAAGCAAGCAATACAACAGCTCTGTTTGTTACACACAAAATGTGAATGACAAAGGACACATTTTCCTGAACAATTTGCCCCATTAGATTATTGGTAACTGGAGCGATGAGAAAGATGGCATTTCAGCTGTGTCCAGCTGTGCATCGCCAGCACTATATTCCCTGTGTGTTCATTTCAGATATTAGTTTTTCCTTTACGTGAGTTTTTTCATCTTTTCCAGGAGGGACTTCCATCTCGGTCCAGTGCAGGAGCAGTAGCTTGGGTCTCTTGTTCCTACAGCTGGTGTCATGCTGTCAGATGTGCTACTTCCTTGATAAGTTTTCCTTGAAGAAGGAACAGCTTTACAAAAGATGTACATCATGCAGGATATAAAAGGGGCGGTTGGCTTGTGTGGCTTAGGCTCAGTGAGCCATAGGCTTAACATCAACCCTGAGTGTCAGGCTTATCTCAGTACTATCAGCATTACTGGAGGACAAATGTCTGGCTAATCTGAAGAACCACAGCTTGTGGAGAGCCTCCATGGGAAACTCACAGAAATCTGAATAAATGGAATAACTGAAAGATTTGGTGATAAGGTACAAATTAGCCCAGCCTTTAGCTGGGCTTCCCTAATGAGAGAGTCTGATTCCAGCAGCTACCACTGCAAACTCCGTTGTGTGATTCCTTTACAGAACAAACGCAAAAAAAGGGAGTGAGAAAAGGGAGTAGAGATTTGGTAGAGAATATCGGCGTTCCAGAAAAAAAGATTTCGTTTGATATTCTAAGAGTGGAAAGTAAAAAACGTATACTATTTTTACACCATTACATGCTCGAGGCCTGTGATTTCCATATAATATGCAGATAACTTAACACAACTTAAGGAAACTTCATTGATGTGAAATAATCTTGATTAAAATTTGCAATAATAGTAAGAAAAGGCACAAAAACCTAAAATTAGTCATTTTAGATTACCATCATGCTGTTTTATTATGGGTAGAACTGTTTGGTTAAGCCTAGACTTTAAAAACCAAGAGCTGAATACAACACCTAGAGCTGTCCGGTCTCAGGTATGCTAAGATTCATGGCTTTATATTGTATATTCTTTTTCCAGAGGCTACATCTGAGCTAAAAATTCTCTCCTGCTGTCACTTCACATCAGGTTGCTTTTTTAAAATGTCCTTGCTGAAGGGATGCACTAAAGATTTGCAAGCTGCAACCTAAAGCCTCCCTGCTGCCTGTGATGTTGCGTAAGTGTCTGGCATGGAGGATGTTTTTGGGTTTCTGACTTGCTACTTGGGCTTCCCAGTCTCAGGGCTTTGAGTTGAGCCCTCCCACAGCTGGCAGTGGAGCTGCATACTTTCTCACAGTGTGGGTCAGGACTTTTTTTCTCATCTGCTTTGCTGGAGATGTTGTTCCTTGTGCTGGTAATGTGGAGTGGGGACCAGCTGCCTGTGCTGTCACACAGTGCTGAAACGCTTTGTCAAGTTCTAAAACAGAATTCAAAACAGCCCATGATCCCCTGGGCTGTCTGCGCTCTCCCAGAGCCACGGTGGCTGTGCCTGCCCTCAGGACAGACCATCCGGACCAGCTGCCAGCCACCTTCTCCAGGCTGGCAAGGAGTATGGGGTCTGTGGGTTCTGCAGGACTTGGAACGAGGGAAGTACCAGGAAACATCGGTATCTCTGCAAATCCCAGTGCTAGACAGCAGCTCCTTACTCCCATGTCTCCTGCTTCATGTGGGCAAGGAATCACAGCCAGGCCGGAGCAGGAGTCCATCTCAGTACACACAAAGACCTCGCTAAAATAGTACCAGGACTTTTACATGTACCAAAAATGATTTATTCCAATTCTTTGACAAGTTCTGTACAAGCAAACAGCAATTCTGAATTTGCTGGACTGTTGATGAATGACCAAACACAACAGTATTTCATCCCAGATGCAAAAATGTAAAGGCTTTGTAAAATAATTTATGCTTCAAATTGTACAGCAAGACCAACAGAAAGCAGAAGTGCTGATAGTCTGCTCCAGCTTTGTAAACAACACAAATACTTCTAGTTTTGAGATTGTTTCATCCTGAATATTCACTCTCCTGCCTTTCTACCTCACTGAAATGCAAGAGGTTGCAGTACAGCCATGGTGACACTCCACTGCTACTGAAAGTTTGGCTTAACCTGTCTGCCCTGCACACACCAACAGGCTGCTAAAACAGGTTCTCCAGAACCTGTTCTCCCCTTGAGTCCAGGACATCTACACTCCCCTTTAGCACTAAGCCCTCCCCAGCAAGAGGCTGCTCTCCTGATGAGTATTTGGGGTTCCTGTGAATTCCAGCCCCAGGCTGGCTTTTGACTCCCATCACACCTATGCCTTTTCTCCAGCAAGCACCACCACAGAGCTGTTGCAGGTTCTGCTAAGACACAGGAGGACAAGGAGTCTTTCATGCATTTTTTAATAGGACTTTTCTCCATGGCTTATCCAGGCACATTCTTATCTATGTTAATTTGGTCTCTTCCAGGCTAATTAAACTCAGTGTACAAGAGAGTCTCATTAAGATCTTAGCTTAGGCTGGATATTTATATTCTCAGTATCCCCAGCAAAATTTGTAAGAAAACTGGTATCAGGCACAGACCTGCCTGCAAATACAAGGTCACATTCCTTCCCCAAAGCAGCAGACAGGTTATCACCAGAAGCTCAGCACAGAAAGATTTGAATTTTTGGTCCCTCTTGCTTATAGGAATTCCGTGCCCATCTTCCTAGCATTAAGGCTACATGAGCACGTCACTGACTTTGAAAAATCCTCCCTTCATTTTTGTGCATAGAGAAGATTCAGCTGCTAGGAAATACAAAACTGATTGTCTGAACACCAAGCAGTGAGAAATGTGGAGGTTTTGAGTAATAGTAAGAGACTATAACTATACAAATACCTGAATGCTGACAGTTACAAGGGACACAGAAGAGGGAGCTGGAGAAATCCCACTGCTTGACAGGGTTTGGAGGGGGAGAAATGCACAGGTGTGTTTTGCGATGAAAAACAAGAGGCCAAACTGGTGTGAAAACCTTATGATCAGGTTTTCAAGGCAGAAGTTCAAGATTTCAGATTTTGAAAAATCCTTTGTAATTACTGTGACGCTGATGAAATAAAATAATCATGGCTTGCTAAAACACTACAGGAGTGTTCTTACTCACTGGAACATTAGTCACTGCTTGAGTATTTTGAAGAATACGCATGAATTTCAGTCTTGCACGAATGAATGCCCCCTGCCCCCCAACTTCACACTGGAAACTGCTTTACTTTATCTCTCCACTGATGCAGCCTAAGATTCCAGAGCCTCGTGCAACCAGAACAGACATTTCCAGGTAATTAAATGACCCATGATTGCACCAAACACTCAAAAGCAAACACTCACGGTCTAAAAATCTCTCCTGTGAATGCTTGGGAACAAACAACTGATTTCACTGAAATCAGAACAGATTCACAAAATAACACGAAAACAGAAATAAAGGGGGCCTAAATCTGAAAACAGTAATTGAAGCAGCTCCCTTTCAATATTTAGCAGGGAATATTTAAGGGAACAGCAACTATAATGAAAAATATTCAAAGAAGCACAAGAAACAACAACCAAAACTAAGTGCTGTGAGGCATTCTAGGTTTTGAAGGCATTTTTGTTTCCACAAAATGAAAATGTGGTTTATTCACTGCAAAAAACATGATAGCAATGTTTGTGCATCCAAAAAAATGGTGAGAAGCTCCCTGGAAAACACAGCCTGCAGTGACTGGATGGGACGAGCCTGGGAGCCGAGCACACCTGCTGCAGCCCACAGGGATTCCAGTGCTTGAACCTCTGGGCTCTGCCTTGTTTGCTGGTTACACTGGTTGGTCGAATAAAACACGAGACTCCTCCGGTCAAACCTTGTCCCCTTGGATCACCTTAGGTAATGGCACCACAAGCTGCTTTTTTTACTGTTGGTGGTCTGATTGCCCACGGTTTATTTAGTCTATAGATTGCTGTTCAGAACAGAAGTCCAATTTTTTATTAGATTTCAGTTGCCACAGTATACATAGATCAAAAGGCAGTGTTTTATTGGCTGGATTTGGTTTCCCTCCCCTTCCACATGTACCAGGTCAGTAATGGTGGTGGGCAACTCTAACTGAGCCAGAAGGGCAGCGACTGGATTCACTCAGGGCAGGAAGAAAAACATCTTCTTAAGCCATATGCAAAGCAACTTAAGTCTTGAAAAAAGTCTGCATTCCCCAGGGAATGTATTGATACATGAACAAAGGTCAGTGACGGCACATCAGGCAGTGCTGAGCTCGGCAGTGCCCTCCTCGCAGAACACAGAAAACGGATGGATCCTTTTGGATTATCAGATTAAGCATCACCTGGAGAAAACAGACTTCAGTCACAGCCTTTAATGATCTTCTTGAGCCATCATCAATCTTTAGTGCTCATTAATTGAATCTGCTGTTTAGCTGATGGTGTGCTGGGTGAGCCTGTGTGCGACACAATCCTGTTTCATAAATTCTTTAAAGCCACAGGAACATGACCGTAAAAACACTGTGGCTGCACTACTGTGCAACTGATGTTAGGAGACCAAATGGGGGATGAAGAAAAGGAGCAAAGCAGTGCGTGAAAGCAAAGAAAGGTGATTCTGCCTGCAAACTGGCATCAAAGGAGCATTTGACACTGTCTGTTAGCTGTGGTGGCTTTCCCTTCATGACAAAAGAACCATCCTGCCCTGAATCATTCATTAAACCTCAAAAAGCAAAGGAAGCCTCTGCTCTAACGCAGACATTAAACAGGACAAAATTGAATGGCACTTGTCAGAAAGGAGAAGTTTCAGGCAGACTGGCTAGTAGGCAGCATTTCAGCCTTTCTCAGTGGGTCTTCCCAACAGATTCATTTCAGTGAGAAATGGCTGGAAGACCTGATCTCAGGATTTGGAGGACCACACACACTACCAAAAATGCAGCACTGTATGTTCCAATAACTATGAGGCAAAGGCTCAGTGATGCTGAAAGCATCTATAGGGTAGGGAAGGACGACCGAAGTTCTGTGGATGACGATAAATATTTATACTTGAAACCTTTTCCAGATGTAGCACAAAGTGATTTGGGAGCTGAACCATCTACATGCACAATGCAAGAATAGTGGTGAAAGTGTCTTTTGACTTGTCAGGAATACATGTTTCTGTGAATGAAATAAGAACTCTGTGGAATGTTACATCTTCTACAGCTCCTCATAGCTACAAGCTAAACACAGGATTAGTTTACAAGTCAGTTTTCAGAGCAGAAGGTGGGGATTCCTCTCTGCTTTTCTTTGCTTTCTATGCAAAACAGACATATTCTAGGAAGAAAAAAATATATTCAGAAGCATTTCGCAAATATGTCTTGTTTAAATCTTGTCTAGGAAAAGAGCCAACTATTTCCAATCCTCTACAGCAAACATGAGAGGTGAAGCCTTTAAAACAACCCCGCGTACTGTCAAAAGCATATGAGCCAAAGAAGAGAAAACACAATGTAAGTACTGCTGTGGGTATTTGTCCTGCCCCAGCCTGGGATTCCATTAAATATCTCTCTATTTAAGCAGTCTTTCCTTGTTTTTCTTTAATGAACATGGTGTGCGTAAATGAACTTGGTGCTGCATAAAGATGTAGCTCAAAGTGAAATTAGAAGATTGTCCTAAAGGCCTATAAGTGCTAATACTATATTTTTCATTGAACTCTGTTTGATAAGCTTCCCTATAAATATTCCAGGCCTGATTTTTATTACAGCCACATTTCCCCACTCAATTCCTGGATTTTATTTCATCATGAATAAATAACTATCCGGGGATTTTTTGGCAGCTTAGTATTGTTCTAACCCACTGGTCTTGCAATTAGCTCCTAATGCTGTTTTTGTGAAGCCATATTCTTCTTCATGTATCCTGAAGTCCCCAGTTATCTTCTATGATATTAAGGCTAGGGCACATTCACATACAAATAGCACTAAATTGCAAAATCTGCTGCCCAGATGTTTTCCAGGCAGGTCTTTGAAAAGGAAAAGTTTCGTTTAAAATATTCTACACCTGAGAATGCCCCAAATCTCCAACTTCTAGAATATATTTGTAGCTTGATATACAAAAATGCTGAGGTTTGCTCCCAAATCTCTCAGGAAGGATGGCCCAAGGTGGGGGAGTTCATGGCATTAACAAGGAGCAAATGGGGTCTGCCTGAGAGACTGATGGTGGCCTTAGCATTACACTCGTGGTTTCACCGACTTTAGTTCACATCCTGTTTTACTCCCTAAATATCCTACTGACGCAAGGATACTAGGAATAAAAAAGAAAACATGTTTTAAGACTGATGATGGGACTGAAGTATCTGAGGGTGTGGTAGATCCTCAGTATGGAATCCCCATGCTGAGCCAGATGCCAGGGAAAGCTCCTCACAGAACAAGATGTGACCATCACCCAAGCTCATCAAGAGGGTTCGTCAGTCTAGTGATGACACAACACTGATGCGTTCTTTTTATACATGTATATATTCATGTGTCTGTACATACTTACACATGTGTATTTGTACATTCTCCAGACCACATCAGACTGAAAAACTGCTTTCTTCAGAAGGGAGAGCTAATCGTAGACTCATATAATGGTTTGGGTTGGAGGGAACCTTAATGATCAGCCAGTTCCAACCCCTTGCCACGGGCAGGGACACCTCCCACTAGATCAGGTTGCTCCGAGCCCCGTCCAACCTGGCCCTGGACACTTCCAGAGATCCAAGGGCAGCCACAGCTTCTCTGGGCACCCTGTGCCAGGGCCTCCCCACCCTTGCAGTAAAGAATTTCTACCTCATATTTAACCTAAACCTGCTCTCCTTCAGTGTGAAGCTATTCCCCCTTGTTCTGGCACTCCGGGCCCTTGTAAATAGTCTCTCTCCATCTTTCTTGTAGGGTCTCCTCAGGTCCTGGAAGGACTCACCGCACTTTTCTCTGACTGGCAAATTACAACTGTGCCAAAAACTTGGTTTTCTTTCTTCTTAAATCTGTCGTCCCAGAGGTGTTACCACCACTTCTAATTGGCCCAGCCTTGGCCAGGGGCAAGTCCATCTTTGGAGCCATCAGGGATTGGCTCTGGCGGACGTGGTGGAAGCTTCTAGTAACTTCTCACAGAAGCCACCCCTGTAGCCCCCCTGCTACCAAAGCTTTGCAAACACAATACAGGCAGGGGTGAGGAAAAGCATTATGTCAGTTAAATATGGTTTACAGCTTCATTTGGGATTTTCCTTAAAAACAGCCAGTAATAAACCTGCATGAATGGATTCACTTAATAGGAAAAACAACTCCAGCATCCCTCAGGGTAGTTGCTGGACAAGCCCACTGAGTCAGCAGCAAGATTAGTATAGTCACTGCTGTTTGCCATGCTGGCACCCAGCAGAGGCTGTGTAGCTGCTCTCTGTGCCTTTGGGCCTTGCCTGGAATCACTGGAAAGTTGTTAGACCACTTCAATTGTAAACCTATTGACGAGCATTTAATGTTAATGAAATGTTAGTGATGAGTAATTCTGGCAGATGAAACACAGTTAGTTCATTGTGTATCTAATTTATTTAGGGCTAAATGTTTGCCCTGATTTCCTTTACACACTGAAAAGTCAGATTTAGATAAAAACTTTGCATATCAAATAGGAAAATTCTTTGAAAAGTCAGTCAAATTTCTATGTAAATGCTTGTATCTGAGTTTCCCATAAAATTCTGTTTGGGGACATATATCCTGCCATGATTGAAATGGAAAGTGTACACTGCTCTGGGTGCCCACTTACTCATAAAACCCATGATGAAGGAGATGGGAACTATCTCTACCAAACCATTTTAAGAAATGCACTGCCAGTGAACAACTGAAAGAGATCCTACACAAAACCACAGGTATGGGAGGGTCCTGGCTGTGCCAGTGGATCAGGAGTAGCCCAGTTTTATTGTCTCTGGGTACTGAATTCAGAGCATCTGTGATATTCGGCACTGTGACTGCCAGAACATCCTATCTGGCCAGTAATTTATGACACTGCACACAGTGTATCAATTGTGGTAGCCACTGGAAAAAACAGACAACTTCTGTGCCAACAGGGAGATCTACAATGTCCTGGGCAGCAGTGCCTGTGCATGGGCCAGCGCTGCAGGAGCTGCCCCACTCACACCCCCTCATTCCTCTGCACGACTCCACTGCGGCAGCAGCTCCTGACACACAACAGATTAGGGAAAACGGTCTGATACAACATCTGCCAGCTGCCTTTTCCAAACAAATTGGACAACATTAATATTTACCCTCTGCCCAAGAAAAACAGAGCCATAACACTATACTATAAGACAGTGTTGCCCAATACTGTCCCTCTCTTCTACTGGCAAATGTAAACCTGAGCTCAAGAGACCTTGCAATTGCAATAATTTCTGAACAACTGAGTAAATCCAGAAAAACAGATGGTGAAAAACCTGCCCTACTGCAGATCCCTGCCCAACTGCCTGAGAAGTGTTTTCCGATTTGTCGTACCTGTACCTGAGCACGCCTAGCCCTGTGGGGCAGCCAGTGGTGAGGAGGCAGCAGGTGGCAGCCAGTGCCTGAGCCCCTCAGTGCTGCTCAGGGGCTTTTACGATGCTCGTAGCACATGGCTCTGTGGTGAGGCTTGGGCACGTGTCCCTTAGAAGCTTCACCTGGTTTAAGCAGAAAGCTATGCTCTGGGGAGGAGGAAGGCTGCCCAATTGCTGTAATTGTTGGCAGTTTATTTGCCAACATGTCCCTAAAGGGCAATATATTAATAC
Source organism: Mystacornis crossleyi (assembly GCA_013400655.1). Taxonomy (NCBI): domain Eukaryota; kingdom Metazoa; phylum Chordata; class Aves; order Passeriformes; family Timaliidae; genus Mystacornis; species Mystacornis crossleyi. The sequence continues at coordinate 3,869 of VYZQ01005496.1, read as the reverse complement.
ATAATGTGCCAGCCAGGAGCTCGACTCATCCTGTGTAACAGAAGGCAATACAAAGCACTGAAACTCCCAGCAGAGAAGCTGGTTTGGAGGGCTCAGCACCTCTAAGCAGTGAGCTCAGCACAGACCAAGGCAATGAGTCCAGCTTCTGCCCCAACACCATGGAGCTCCTGACAGCCCCAGTCGGGCAAACCGTGTGGTACCTGGAGCACCAGGGATCACACCAGCACCAGCAGTACAGCTGCTCAGGGAATAAGGCAGAGGGAAGACAGTGCAGAGGATTTTTCAGTACTGTGGGGATGGGATTTGGCTACCCTCACCCACAAGCAGCCGTGCTTTTTTTTCCCCTCCCTTTTTTCCTTCTCCTGTTTTAGTAAGGGGAGTATTTCACGTACTCAGAATAGCTGGAAGACTTAGAAGCAGAGATGGACAGCAGGACAAAATATCTGTTTACCATTAAGAGTGGGAAATAGAAATAACACAGAGTAAAACAATCTGTTTCTTTCTTTTTCCTCCTGTTGGCCCAGCGGCAGGCAAAGGCTCAGGTGCACATGCTGCCCCAGCCACTGCAGGGACGGAGCAAGCACCCAGGCACGTGGCTGATTTCCAGACGGGTTCTTGCATTGTTAGTGAAACTTTAAGCTCAGACAGCAACTAAAATGAAATCAAGACAATAAACTACAACCACCCTGCCAAAAGAGATACCAGTGTTAGGTGGGATTGAGCAGAATTCCCTGTGCTGGGCATGCTTACAGGCTGGAGGGGAATCCTTCATTATTTCACTATTTCTCTTGTTGAACAGATGTACAGAAAACAGAGACAGCATGCAGAAATCAGATTTGTTCATCTCTGAGTTTCTTTTCATATTCTTCTAAATGCAAATACCTGAGTTACCACCTTTCCTATATGTCTTGTCTGTGAAATGAAAACAAGGCTTTCTACAGGTCTTGCCTGTTGATCCTTTTGCTTTCCCTTTTTGGGGGAATTCTTCTGAATGGAAGGTAAGAAGTTAAGGTGCTGCAGAGAAAGCAGTTAATAGCCATTCATTCTGTACAAGCAAATAAGAGAGTGTAAGCAAAGACAAAGAAAGAAAATAAGGAGAGAGGACACACTACTTGCATTCCTCTCATGTTTAATCCCTCAGTGAACTACAGTGGACATCTGGTGCCACTGTACAAATACTTTGCTTTATGGTTGACTGATAAATTATCAGATTTATCTGATGTCTAGCAACTACCAATTAACACTTTGAAACTAGATTTAATTGATAATGCCTTAATTTCTCTGTTGTTTTCATCCAGACAACATGTCTCCAGAGATCTGAAACCCCTCCCAGTTAGAACAAATAATATTCTTCATCTCTTATCTTGCTATACCACGTGCATGTGGGGACAGATGTTTTGGCAACATGTTTGTATTCAGATTGTCACAAATACACCCTGTGCCTGAAGTATATGATCGATGGCCCTGTTCTTTAAAACTTGATCAACTTTGTGAAATCAATCAATAGAAGCTACTGCGGCAGAGAAAACAAGGGAGGCTTTTCTTAAAGGGGGGTGTGTACTGCCACTTCATTCTGGAATGTTTTACTGCTGGTGGAGCAGAGTCCCTGCGACAGCTCATCCATGTGCCAGGGTAACTTCAGAGTCACACTCAGAGAATTAACAATGGAGCACTAAGGACAGACCCAGCAGACACAAGATGACATATGTCATGCAAACATAAATCACACAGACACTCAACTACATCATGGATTAAATCTTTGAAATGAACTTATTTAGGAAGTGTATGTCGGGGCAGGAGCAGTCTGTTAGTGCTGCTGGCTGACACTGCCTGCTGAAGCCTCCTCTCCTCATTATTCTAAGCTAAAACTTTACAGAAAGGGAAAAAATTTTCAACCTAATGATTTTTTTTTCGTTTTGGAAATTTGGCCATAGCAATTCAGTTGGTTTTGTAGGGGAAACTACAGAAGATCACGCATTCTTTTGTTTTATTACAATAATTGGACAATCTCTTTGGTTGCTGAGCCTGGGCTTTCCTTTCCCTTGGCTCCCGATGTATTTCTCCCCGCTAGACCTGCATTCTCAGGACTTTCAGCCAGGATGCAGGTTAATTTTGTACAGAAAACTTCCACCCTAGCATCAATGTATTTTGAGTGCTTAACTCGGCCACATTTCTACTCTGCTGATGGGAAGGACCTGCCTGCATAGGATGGAAGATCAAGGAAGCCATTGTCTCTGCTAGAACAAATGACAGGTAAGAGGAAGTATAAACCACACTCCTTCTTTAGTAACACAGCTAGAGCGCAGCTCACAGTGATAAAGGAAAAGCACTTTTTCCCAATAAAGCCAAGGAGAAGGGAGGGCTGAAAGATTGCTGAGTCAGGTCTTTGGAGCACACACACAGACTGCTCCTTACTTTGGATAAATTGCATCAAGTCTGTCAAGACCGAACATCACATGCTGCAGATCAATGCACTGGAAATGCCACAGGAATCTATAGATACTGTTAGCCTTAAAGAAGGACTGCTCAGGAAAACTGCTGTGAATACATTACCTTCAGCAGTCAGGCTTTTACCTTTGTAAGCCTAGCTGCTCTGCTTCTCTGTCACTGACAGAAGGAAGCATCACAGCACGGGGAATATATAAATATGCATCACTTCATCCCTAGGAAGCTAAACCAAGAGCTATATGGTGCCAGAGAAATTTCATCTCCTTTGTTCCCACTGCCTTTTCATGACAGATGCCATGGGATTTCCTTGAAGCAGTTCCCATGAGCTCAAGCCCAAGGAGTGACCTGTGAGACGCATTGTGAGGACAGCCTTGGAGAAGTGGCTGGAATCAAAACCCACCTCTACAAAGGGCCCCCTGAAAAAAGCACTCACTTTTGGACACTGGGAAATTCTCTTCTGAACCTGCGTACATAGAGCCGTGGGATGTAGCCACTTCCCTTGTGCTGCCTGGGGTAAGGAGAAGGAACCAGCTGAACATCCCACTGGGAACCATGGTAAAGCAAAGTGTACATAAACCAAGCTACAAGGTGAGCGACATAAATAACCTTTCTAAAGGTCCATGTTCACCAACCTCCACAACCTAGTTACTCCTTACATTTGGAAAAACAAACCACAATAAAAATATTTTCAAAACATTTTCAAAATATTGTTCTCTTCTACAACACCACCTAAACACGATCCATCCAGCAGCACACAAGTTCCTGGCAAGCAGATGTCATGCCTGAGGGAGAAAAGGGTCTGCTGGCAGTGAAGATTTCCTTCTGCCCAGGACACAGTGCAGTGAAGTAGCACTTCACACCCACGAGCCAGAGTTTGCCCTGTGGCCCTTCTAAGGCCAGTAACAGCTTGGCACTGGTCAAGGGCTGCACCAGGGCCCTCACTCTGCCCTGGCCCAGAGAAAGGCTCTGTGTTTCTCCAGTATTGTCAAAGCAGTTTGCAAACACACAGCTAACAAGAGGCAGTGAAATAAGCTTTGCTGAACAGCAGATCGCAGAGCTGTGAATGAGATTCACGGCTGTATTACTCACAGTCATCTTACTCTGTCTTCAATATTTTATTTCAATGTCATAAATACAATTTTATTCATTGCAAAAAACATTTGGGGGGAATGCTGAATTATTTATTGTTTGAAGCAGCCAAACAAACTGCTTGTCAAAACAGATTTTAAAACTTAACACATGGTCTCATGTAATGAAATGTGGTTTAGAAGGTGTAGGGTGTACCTTCTACAGCTTGAACTCCTCTCCAAAAAACTGGTCAAAGGAGCTGTCTTTGAATGTTTAACTCACAGGTGTGGGGTTTTTTTCCCAGAGCAGGCATATGCCTGCACACTGCAGTGCTCCCATCCCATCCCATCCCA
>VYZQ01005486.1:4647-28376 GCA_013400655.1 Mystacornis crossleyi | reverse complement strand
TATATCTTATTTATATGCCCACTTTTCTTCTTAAACTGGTTTTTTGAGTAGAATAACATTTATTTTCTGATACTTATCTTTAATTTAGATTTCAGAATGAGTACACATTGGGATGCAGATTGAGATGGGAACCAGTGAATAACACAGGTGTTCATTATTCGAACTAAAGTGAATCAAAATTCAGTCACAAAAGTGAGTTAATAGGCTCTCATATTGCAATTGCAGGGATAATGATGACTTACGAATTAAGGTTTTATGTGAAGCAAAAGATAATTCCAAGGATCAAGCTGATGAGATTACTTGTATCCTCATTAGCAGTAGCTATCACATTTAAGAACTGATATAATCAGAATATAGCAAAACAAAACAACACTGTCATTTTAACACAAAGAATCATGAAGGAAATCTGAAATTTTCAAACACCCAGAGCATACTTTGAGAAAGCTTCTTGATAACAAGAACGTACAATATGATTCAATTCCTGTTTAATTACACAAAGGATCATTTAAAAACTTGTTTATTTGAAAAGTGCTTGGCATGGCACATCTTTTTAAAATTACACACAAGAATAGGTGATTAAAAATGTAAATTGATTTGAAGATTAAAAAGGTATATTAACCTTAATATGATGTTTTTAAAAAAAGCAAAAACATACCGCCAGACTATTAGAATGCAGATTGTTTCATTATAAAGTATTCAACAGGCAGATCTGTGATTTTCAAAACCTAGGATTTTAACTGCATGCTGCTCTGCTCATTTAAGAATGCATCTCAAACACAGAGGCAGCAAGTGATCCACTTTGCAATTGCAAACATTGAAAATGTCATTGTTCAGGAATCTTTGAAGCAGAACAAATCAAATTTCTGGAAGTAAACCAACCCTGCCAGCTCCTGCAGTATTCAGGCTCAGCTGGGATTCAGACCCAAGTCTCAGTTTGCTTCTTTGGTGTTGCAGTAGCTTCCATGAAATAAAACCAGGGTTTGCATATGTTGCAGTGCTTCAGTACAATCCTCAACAGATAGAGACCTGTATTAGGAAACTACTAGCAAATCGTAACAGCTCTGAAAGCATTAACTGTAGGATTGCAAGCTTATTGGACATGGGGAAGGGCTGATGGAAAATGGAAACATAAAGCCAGGAAAACAAGCAGTGTAAGTTTGCCCTCTTCTGTGTACTGATCCCTCATGACACCCTTGGACACTTCTAGGGACAGTGCTAAACAAATCTTTAATTTGGCTCAGTAGATAAATTTTGGCAGAGAGGGACATCTTCGCCAGAATAGCCCAGTGAGGGAAAAAGGATCTGCTGGATACTGCCAAACAAACAGATGCTTTAGAATCTGGAGCACAAGGCTACAATGTAAAAAGCACAGGGATGGTAGAGGGGGGAAGGAAGAACTGACAACAAATGATGCAGACCTGAAACCACAGATATTACGGGTTTTGTCACCCCAATGTCTTTCATCTTGTCTGATCAGCTGTTACCCTACATTCCCATCATCGTCATACACATCGTTTGTGGAATACTTTAAAGTTCTTTACATCAACAGTGGTACACATAAGATAGTATTGCAAGAAACCAGCAGTGTAAGAGATTTCAGTTAACCGGATACCTTACAGTTAACTCATCTTCCAAATAGCTACATACTAAGCACTAATTAAAAGATTAAAGTAGCCACCTACTGTTGTTCTAAGCAGAACAATATCCGCTTCTTCCAAGCTGCATCGGATGCAGTTTACCCACACATCCCACTCTGGCTTCCAGTAAAACAGCAGCCTCAGAACCCCACAGGACAAGATATATCCAACAATGCACAAGGCCTTTCGGCAGCCTTGAGTTTTGTAGCCAAATATGTCCTGTACAGCAAAGAGAAGGGAAAAATCATTACTATTTCTCCTAAAGAAATGCCTGTAATACTATACCTTCCTGTCATTCACTGCTCTCACGTAGGTACTGTTAGGTATGATAATGTGAAAAACAAGCCATAGAACTTGTATTTGGCTGCTTGACGTGTCTTAAACATGATTACCAAAAATTTGTGTCTTCAACAAAACTTTTCATCCACCTTCACAAAATCCAGATTGCTGTAGCCTGACCACTATTTTTATGTAGTTGTGAAACTTGGCATGAGACACTGTTTTGTGTGTGCATGAGCAGGAATGATAACAAAATATAGAGGTTCAAACCTTTATTCCAAGTCAGGAATGCAGATTTGACAGTCAGCTTTTTTAAGGTCCCTGGGTCAGATAGCTGAAGAGCTTAAGTACATCTGCACCAGGGGATGGTGACTGATCAGTGCAGAGCTGCTGCATTAGAAGGGCTGCTCCGCTGCTGTAGCACTCATCTGCACTAATGCACCTACACTTCAGAGACTCAGCCAGCGTCTCTGCTTGGTGCTGAATGGCACCATGTGCCTGCACCAGCTGGAGCTGCTGTGAACAATTTGGCACAGACACAGTTTTTGTAGCTGTTAACCATCTTCCATGACAGCTCCAGTATGGGGATTTTGGAGCTTGCCAATATGCCATTGGCCTAACATACAATAATAGTAATAGTAGTAATAATAATAACAACAATAATAATAAATGTTAGTAAGAACATCTAATGAACACTTGCAGAATGCTTTACATGTTCAGAGGGCCAAAGGAAGCTATTTATTTTAGTTGTATGAGTACGTATTATTATTCCATTTTTAAAGCTGGGGAAATTGTTACAGTGAGGCAAGGTGACATGCCCAAAACATCAAAGACATGTCTGTCAGCTTTACACTTTAAGAGCCACAGGTCTTGGTACTGTGGCCAAATTTCCTCTCAGTACTGCTAGCAGGGACTTAGTAAATGTGAAATGAACTGTATACAGTGAATTTATAGAGGAGATGCAGCCTGAGCTAGGATGGGAGATTCCACAGCTGCAACTACATCAGGTGACCAGGAGAATTTGCTAACATAAGGGTTAAGGTTCCTCAATTCCTTCTTCCGAGTTTATTTGCAGCAGCTGTGCAATCTGCTTCTGAGGATCAGATATCTGCAGCCACAGATATTGCAAGATCCATTCATAAGGTGAGAAGAAAAGGCCATGTAATTGTAAGGATGACTAATGCATAATTCCTGGTTCTGTGCTGGTGTCTTTGCTTGTTATGTGAAACGCAGGCCCTGCCCAGTGGTTCCACACGCTGCCTTGGCACACCTGCTCTGTGGCATTCTCCAAAAGACAGACTCTGTCATCCTAGGCAATCTCCAAGAGGTTTCTAAGGGGCAGAAGTTGCCAACTGTGAGGAAAAAGTATGGTAAACAACACAGGCAAGTAGCCTGCACTGCACAGGACCCGGTTATACCACCTGTGAGATGCACACACAGCATTTTCAAAGGCTTCTATAATCACTGAGCAGACAAAGAGAATAAGGCAACTCTGCAGCAGATAGAAAGAAGCCCATGGAGGGCAGCAGACAAGCAAGGTTGCTAGGAGGTAGTTGGTGTGGCAGTCATGGGCAATTAATATTCACATGCTCCTATAAACAGGTAAAGGGTCTCCATTCAACTCTCTCTAGCCGTAACCTTAACAAAAAGGTTAAAGAAATAGTGTCAGCACCAGCACACAGAATAGTTCACAGGTCAGCATGAACTTACTCTTCACAGCAATTGCTCACTAGCAAGATCCAAATGCTTGGATCCAGACTTCACAGCTTGCCGGCAAGGCAAAGGATCTCCCAAGGAGACAGAGATGCCTAAGGGAAGACCTGTTAAAAGAACACACCTTCGGACTTCCTCCAGTATATGGCTGGACCTGGAATAACTGGAATAATATTTTCAAATTGGGATGGGCATGAATATCAGGGTGGGGAAGAACAGGATTGCTGCCATGTGCATTTTGCTTCTGCCCGTGAATCACTCCTTTAATTTTCAATTTTTGTGTCTTACACACAATGTCTGAGAAGTCAGGAAGGCTGTAGCTAATGGAATTAAGAAGAGAGAGGGTGGGTGCTCTGCATGTGATTGGCAGTCATTTGGGAACATCTTCTGTTGGTAGTGTTCTTCCCCACTGAAATGTTCAATGATTTCAATGTTCAAGCCTGATGCAACAACATAACCAGAGAACTAGAGAAAACTCTGTATTTCTCTGTATTTTTGCCTAGGAAACCATGCACCAATATATGAAAATATATATCTTGAGTCCCCCTATGCCAGCATTATGTTTTAAGGCCTTTTTATCCAGAGTAGTTTCAACTCAAAAAGTGATTTGAATCCATAGATTCCAAGACTCTCCCCAAAACCAAGCATGCATTGGTACTCCTCATCTTGAAAAACAGAAGAGAGGCAAACTAGGAAAATAGCTCATCTTGGAAAAATAGACCATGCTCTTTAAGATATCCATTACACTGTGTGCTGGATCTTGCTGCTTCCCAAAAGGTACTTTCCTGAGACAGACAGAGAGACAGATAGATAGAGGGATACCATTGAACTGTTCTGACCCTCCAAGGGCATGATTTGTCGTATGAACAGAGATGTTGGTTCAGGTTTGTTGGTTTGTGTCTTGATGAGTGTGACATTTCTGAATACAGCTGTTCAGGAGTTCAACAAGGAATAAGCTGGGAAAGAATAAACATCAGATGTTAACTGATGGATCTGGATGTCCATGAAGGAATCTATTGCCAAAGCAAATAATTTCCCATGGTTTGGAAATTTCTGGAGTGGGTTACCTGGGCCACATCACTGAGAAGTAAAGCTAGGCAAGGAAATAGACTGAGCTCCAAACTTGACTTGTGCCAAAGTTCCTTGAGCCGGAACCTTTCAATGCTTAATTTCAGTACAGAATGTTCTGTTAGATTGAGGAGCTTTTTCTGGCCCTGTGCTTTCAGCTGGAAGGATTATAGCAATGAATGCTGCATTCATAAAAAAAAATTAATACATGAATAACTCCTTGTTGAAGCAGGAACTTCTCACTTGTCAGATAAGTCAATATGAAATTCTTTAGAAGAATTCTCAAAACTATTATCTTCCATTAAAAAGGTGAATATTAGACCCATACTAGAGGTATCCACAATGCACATGAAGAAGGGAGGAGCAGGCACAAACAGGATGCAGGTTTATTTAGCCACATGAACAACTTGTAGTAATTAGGGTTTAGAAATTCTTGAAGCTTATTCAGGATTCACTTGGCCTCTGCAACAAAGATCTCGAAACCCATGCTTGTCCACTATGGCAAACAGTACTTTCGAGGCTGACAGAAGTCATGGTGTTGATGTCACCAGTAAGAGCATGTCTGACAGGTTAGTTTTATGTTGTTAAGGAAATAACTTTTGCTGTGTTTCATTTTGTTGTGCTTCATTTTTTTGTGCTGGTGCAGACATGCTTCTTTTGAAGAGGGGTCTGATGAATACAGATTTGCACCTTGACAACTTTTCTAATGCATGAACAGGTTTTTAGAGTTCAGTGATGCATTTGGCGTATAAAACATTTCACAGTCAAATAATCTGGGTTCTTGAGTGCACCAGACGAGGAGATGGTGGGAAAAAAAGTGAAGATTAGGTATCTGTAAAACTCCAAAGGGCTTCTCATTATAGGCTGGTATACAATGTTCATCTCATCTCTGTAGAATAATTTCTAATAAATTGTAATGTATTGTAAAATTTGTTTCCTCATCTGTTAACATCCCTTTTCTCTTGAGACTCCAACAGTCAGAGTAGTGACTGTAACAAAATGGTTTGACTTGTGAGTGAAGGGTCTAAGAAGGGGGCTGGATTATTGGACAGAAAAAGCTGCCAGACCTGCTCAGTTGGCAAGAAAGGTTCTTAGCTGCTTTTACAGTCGTACAAAGCCAGCATTCAAGCGCTTATCACTTTAGTGTCCAGCAAATCTTTGCTACTCATGTTTAAAAGAAAAATTGCCTCTAACTGCCAGGTCACCTGCACAGCAGAATTTAAATGCAAAAGTCAAACAAATTCAGGCACCTTTTTCTTTGGTGAAAACAAAGCCTGTAGCTACCATCAGGAAGCCTAAACAGTGGCTGTGAATGATCATATTTCTGGCAACCCCAACACCAGGTACCCTATTATGAACAACCTGTTGCTATAACAACAGATAATAGGATTAGACTTGAAAGACTGGCGAAGTTTCACAAGGAATTTAATAACTGAATCTCATTCTTACCAACTAGAACCTGTTTCATCAGAGGTTTGTTCCTGTTCTCTCTGAAACCAGTAGCGGCATTCACTATTGTTCCATCAGCAACAAGATCGTACCTTTCAGATTTTATTTCCATTTTAAAAGTTACATTTTTCAAATTCAAAGTACATAAAATTCCTGTACCAGATTCCCTTCAGAACTGCAGCACTCAAAGGAGGCAGACAGCTGCCAAGATGCAGTGGTAAACTGGGGTTCACCAGCTGACTGACTGCAGTTCTCCCATTCCTTCAGCCACAAGCAATGGGGGAACACATGCTTAAGACAGGCTTCAGGCAAATCCTCCCCACAGCAGTAGCCTGTCAAAGTCTATCACAATCTTTTGCACTGCAAGACTTAAGCTTCGCACTTTAGGTTTTGTGCAAAGGTAATGATTATTCCCAAGCTGTGCAGAGAAGAGCATCAAACTGGCAGAGGGCATAAAGCTGTGTTTTTAATTCCTATTCCACAGTAAATGTACTCCTCAAAAATGTCTTCAAGTAGACTTTTCTGAAGGGAAGCATACTATTAGCCCTCTCTGAAGCAAGTTGCTGTGCCCAGAGTTCTCTCACACTACTAAGATCTTTCTGGTACTATAAATGGTTATGGAGAGAGTTTTTCCTCATGCTCTGAATATACTTTGCTAAGTTTAAGCTGTGTAGCAGAAGAGTGAACTTTCATTCAAGCAAATGTTCTGCAGCAAGGTAAAGTAATCCCAAAGGCATACACAAGGATATACAGGTTAGATTTCCTAAATCAGAGTGATTACTCTTAAATCCAGGACTATCTAGCACCTCAACTATATCAAGAAATGGAAATACAGAAGAAAACTTCAAAGCATTTTTTCTCATTAGAGCTCCCCAACTTTTCTCAGCAAATTGGACAGCTGGTTCAACACAGGGAAGCATTGCACATCCAGAGTTCAAATTAATTATTTGCATGCTTTCAGATTACTTGAACTCTGGAAGAACTGGCACTTGCACAATGTCAGCTGTTACATTTTTAGACCAAGTGATCTGATCTTGTTTGAGAAGTCAAGAACTACTTGTTAATAATTTGATTCAGGTAGATTAAACTGACTATTGAAAACAACATCAAAAAGATTTTTCATGGCTTTGAATTAAAAAAAAAAGATGCTGCAGGGTCACACAAATATTATGTGCCACTGTCAGTCATTGTGGTTGCCAGTAATTTAAATATGCTATTTTTAAAAAGGAAGAACCTCTGCATATAATTCTCTTTACCTCATGTATTCTTCTTCACTCTACAAAAATAGAGCCTTCTTTGTCTCTTTCTTCACAAATACTCTCATTTACATATTACTTTCATTTTTTCTTTCACACAAATACACATATTAGCTGTTCTCTTTTTCTGTACACACATTGCTTTTTTTCTCATCCTCTTACAATACCTCATACATCCTCATGAGTATCTTCCTCTATCTCATACTCATACGTCTTTCCTCTCTTACATAAATGTAACAAACATACCTGCTTTCCTGCCTAATTTAGCATAATTGGGCTATAGTTTTAATTGCATTTACTACACAAGTGCTTCACAAGTCTTTTTTCTTTGACTTCCATTTGTGAACCCCAGGTGAATGAGCACTGATCATGCTCACTGCAAGCATGGAGAGCACGGCAACTGCCAGACACTCTGGACTCATAGTGGAGACTGACTCGACACTGGGCACACATACCAGCTGGAATTGAAAACCTCAGATTCACGGTGCAGATCCCTGAGCAGCAGATTCAGGACACACGGGCTCAGTATGATACTGCTGAGAAACAAGAACATCATCGGGATAACTGGCTCCATACAAGCACAGCTTGGGTGTCCCAGTAATGCACAGCTGGAAGTGAACATTCAGGGTACAGCAGTGTGACTGTACACAGCACCAGACAATCCACTTAAACCTAATTAGCTCCAGCTCAATTCTGGCATTGCTTGTGACAGCACCAGTAGTGGTGAGAGCACAACAAGCTGTTTATAGTCCTAGAAGGACAGGGCAGGGTGGAGCAGAGACCCAACACAGCAGCTGTTTGGAGCTGGGGAGCAGTGGCACATCAGCACCAGGGCTAGAGCCAGGAGCGGGGTGCTGCCAGCAGATTTAGTAACTGGGTGGCAGAGCCAGTTGGGTTCTGCATTGCACGGAGCTCATCAGTCCCCACCCTTGGAGCCAGTGCCTTGTGCTTCCCGCACTGCTCAGTTCTTGCTGCTGGGTGACTCTGTACTGCATTCTACAGCACATCCCAGATTACCCAGGTTTGCAAAATGTGGCACCCTCCCCTTCCCTGGATGGCTGGGAGAGCTGTCTGAAAATCCACATTTGTCTTTCGAGATGACAGATATCCATGTTTGCACGACACAGTCTCTTTCACTAGAACAGAACTCTCAGTGAGGAGATTTTGAAGGCTTCTCCAGGATTTCTGAAAGTGAACACTTGTGTCAGCTTGTAAGTGATTGTGTTTCAATAGTTTTGCTGTCGTACACCCAGAAACCCTGCAGGCACTCACAGCAGAGCTCCAGTGGCTCTGCAGCACAGGAATTTTGAGAAGCACTGCATTTAGCAGATATGCCTAAGAATTGTTGTTGTACAGCTGCATCATGGATCTGACATCTCCAGCGGAATCTATTAGCGGGACAGAATCCATGTGAATAGCTGACTCATAACACACAGTAATGCCAAAGAGCTCAGAAGCACTGAATTCACTTCAGGAGTGCACTGGCATTACTATTTAAGAGCACTGCCACACAGGACACCAGATATTTCATGTAAACATAGGACTTATTTCCAGATGTTACAGAATGCATGCAAACGCATTTATCCCTGGGAAACTCTGGAAAGAAATATAGTAGTTCCGTATTTAGGAATCCCAGCTTCAGTCTGAGATAGGGTTGCCAATTCAATAGACTTCATTTGCCAGTAATTTATACAAACATAACATGTGTTTTTATGTTCTGGAGAAAGCCAAGGTTTCCAGTTCTCCAACTGGAGCTGACCCTGGAGATTCAGCTGTCAAATGGTTGGGGACACCAGTCTGGCCCATCCCTCAAGCTCATATTAAACCACCTGCATTTAGATTTGTAACACCACATGAATAATGTGTTAAGCCATCCCCTGTTGGAGGGAATAACTGGTTAAATCAAATGGACACAACCAACCTTATTTTCTTTCTGCTAAAAAAAAAATTATATTCCTTTCTAACTGTATGTTTCTGCCAAAGAAACACCCCAACTAGCAATAACTCAATTACAGTCTGTAGCATGTTATTGCAGAACATGTGCCACCTTCTGCTTCAAGCTGAGAAAGATCTAGACAGAGATACAACTCACCATCTCATTCTCTTCTCCCTGGTTAAGCTGTGCATAATGGTTCTTGGCAGGATTTTCCCCCATGAAATGACCCTCTGGAGACTTTCTAGAGCCCCCTCAGGACAGGTCTTCAGTGCAGTATGCTTGAACTTCTACATTGAGGAAGTGCTCTAAGTACACACCTTCCTTATAATTCTGATGATGTTTGAAGTAGGGAGCTCCTCCCTCTCTGGGGTTAGCAGGTAACACTTTATCCCTCCTCCCTCCATTCTGTTGTTGGAGTTTTGCAATTGTGAGGGTTCCTGTAGAATTCATTCAAAAACAATACAAGAAAAAGAAGTTTAATCTTTCAAGTGTTTGCCACAAGATGACTCGAGGGCATAACTCTGGTAAGTGCAAGCAAGTGCTGTTGGCATGAAACTTTTAGGGGAGGGCAAGAGGGGAGTATTATTCTTCAAGAGATTATGGAATCACTGGAGACCAGGAGTGTGTCCAAATAAGAAACAAAATAGGCATTGCTGTTAACACTCTTAGCAACCAGTCTGAACTAAGTGTCCAGCAGTGATCCCTACATATGCCGTGGAAAATAAATCAAATTCTGGCACTGTAAAAAGGGGCCCCAGTTTGTGCAGGTGGATTTATGCACTGACTGTGTGCCAGGATTCAGCCAGGTAAGATCTGTAACCAGCTCCTTTATTCATTATTGAGAATGTCCTCATAGAATGTCTTCTGACCTCACCATATGGCTTTGGGAGACATCACTGAGGTTATTTACTCAGTCCTGGGGAAAACTGGAGTTTCCCACTGATGTCAGTAAGCTGGATAAAATGTCTCTGGCCTTTAAATCAGAGCCAAAAGGAAGCTGGCAGGAAACCAACACTCAGAGTTTTACCACCTCCTACTTTTGGGGCTGCATTTGCTGATTAGTCTTGTGATTCATTCCCATTTCACTACTATTTCCTTGTACATTGCTACTTTTTGAGAAGTTACACAAGAAATATTTTAGGAATGAGGTCAGGAAAGGCAAACCTGTTCTTCCAGGAAGTATGCTAAGAAAACTAAAGTATTACTTCTAGGGTGACTGAAACAGATCAAGAGGTATCAAGTTAGTTCCTACTCCTCAGCATTTTGCTGCCATGAGACATGGACTGGTACAAGTCCACATCTCAAGCAACAGGAAAGACCACTGCCTATCCTCCAGTGGGCAGGCTCAGAGAAACTGAAAATGCAGGAAACAGAAATGCAGAAAACAGAAATGCAGGAAACAGAAATGAGAAAATGAAGGAATTAGGTCAGTTAATACAAAGAGATGTGCACCTATGCACAGCACAAGGACAGATGTGTTTGAAAATGCTGGTGATAAGCACTGGAGCCAAGTTGTTCAGCCTTGACATCTACCACACTTCCACACCAGAGGCTGGACTGACAAGAATATATCTGTACTAAACTGTGTAGGGGTGATTTATTGCACAAGATCAAGGAGGAACAAGACTCTCTCCATACCCAACTTCAGTGCTACCCTCTCCTTCCTCCCACTGCAACTTGCTCTGGGCCTCTCAACTTACCGTTCTATTCTTCTGAGACTGAGCAAAGAGAACTTCAGTTATGACACGAGAGTCAGAGTTTTAAAGTAAAATTTTGGAAGAAAGAATGTATTAAATTCCATTTCTGATAAATCTGATTACATGGGAAAAAGGGAGCATTGCTGTCTAGAAGCTGTAACAGACAGGAAACAACTGCAAAGGTACCTTTTCTAAGGCAGGCTGATGATTTTGGGAAATGACTCATTATTTTGGGAGGTGCCAGGGGTGAAAAACAGGACTGTCACACACGCTTTTTCTGCCTGGTCAGCTTTTGCTGCTTTCCCAAACATCAGCCCTGCTCTTTCTAGTGTCTGTAGCAGTCTAGGGTGCAGCAGGGGTCCTTGGTTGCTCTGTCACAGAGATGAGAGATGCAGAACATCCCACCAATGCAGGGTCTCCAGGGGAGAATAAAGGCTCATACAATCTTTTCACTGTTCATAGATTTATTGCAGCTCCAAGGTGTTCTGCACCCCTAGAGAACAATCTTATATGGTATTTATACCTTCACAACTGAAAATAGAGAAAAAACAGATTAAAGGGGCAAAACGTTAATAATTTCCATCATTTGACAACCTGTGATGTTATTTAATCAAAGTCTCTTAATCCAGAACCAAAGAAGATGGTGACATTTGTTAATTTTCTTAAGTATGTTTACCATCTCCTGGAGAAAACATCTCTAAAGCAGCCTGAATTGGAACCTTTAGTTATATGATGCTCTCTACTGTTCAGAGTAAGAATTACATAGTATTTATTCACAAAAAGTTATTTGTTGGCATGTCCTATGGAGTATCATCACTCTTAAATTGAAACTTGCCTTTAAAAAGTCATACATTAATCACAAAAACAACTGGTCAAGCTCAAATATAAAGCAAAGTAAGATTTAAAATATAGTCCCTTTAACTTATAAATAAATAGTCACAAAGTAGGCAAGCAAGAGACAAAAACACGACGTGCCTCACCTCATCCCAACAACTTTTATCTCAGTCCTGAAAATACGTGTATGTATTACGTCATCCTTGTGCAATTTATTTTGCTTTGAAAAATCCCACAGTATAAACAGGAGCCTGACCTCTAAAGCACCCCAAATCTCATTTTCTGTTTCTCACCATGCGACACCCAGTTCTGGCCACATTACAGAAAGGAAGCTGTGAATCAACTGGTGACAGTCTACAGGGAAGCACCGAGAAGAATGACAAAGGAGTCATAATATATGGAAGAGAAACTTAGGGTTGTTTTATCTGAAGAAAAAGAGACTGAGAAGAGTCATGGCAACAGTTTTCAAACACGTACCTGGAGAACGTAATATTATCCATGTCCACTGTGGACGTGTTACAAGACAGATTCAGATCAGGCACAAGGGAATACTTTCTATTAAAGTCAGCAAGCACTGGCCTTGCTAGGTGAACGCGCCAATGTCTGTGGTCTTTAGGGACAGGTGTGGCACACACTGGTCAGAAATGACCCAACCAGAGGTGATCCTTTGTGAGGGCACACGGGCGGAGCTGATGAACTCTCCTGGTGACTCCTTTGCCTCCCGCTTCAATGTGGCTGGAAGAAAACCCCAACTCACAGAAGCCCACTGGGACACACCTTGTGTTTTACAGCTTTCAAGGCAGCGCTGCCACCCATGTCGTGCACTCCCCAAGCACAACAACAGCTGGGGACTCATCAGAATCTTATCTATAACAGCATGGAAGGCCCTGGCAGCACCATCCGGGCTGGGTTTCACCTCACCGCCCTCTCCAGCCCTGCCCCGCCGGGCCGGGCCGCGCTGGGGGGCCTGAGAACAGCCAGGGACACAGGGACGAGGCCCCGAGGAGGTCCCTGAGGTGTGAGAGGGACACAGAGCCAGGTATAGGGCATCCATGACCCCGGAGTGAGAGATCCATGATCCCGGTGCGGGGGATCCGTGACCCAAGTGTGACGGATCCATGACCCTGGAGTGACAGATCGATGGCCCCGGTGTGACAGATCCATGACCCCGGTGCTTGGGATTCCTGATCCAAGTGTGAGGGGTCCAGGACCGCGGTGTGACAGATCCATGACCCCGGTGCGTGGGATTCCTGATCCAAGTGTGAGGGGTCCAGGACCGCGGTGTGACAGATCCATGACCCGGTGCGGGGGATTCCTGATCCAAGTGTGACGGGTCCAGGACGCCCCGATCCTCCAGCCCTGCGGTGCTCCGTCTAAACCCTCCCTCCTCCGCCGCCGAGCCCGGAACCCTTGCGCAGGGAGGTGGGGTTTCCGGCGGGTCGGGCCGCGCGGACCGCGGTGCCCGGAAGCGGCTGCCCCTGCCCTTGCCCTCAGCCCGGCCGCGCTCCTGCGGCTCCCGGGCCGCTCCCGACCCCTCCCGGCCCTTAGGATGTGGCGGACGCGGGCGGCGGCGGCCTGGTAAGCGGGACGGGCCCCGGCGGGCTGCAGGCGGGCCTGGCAGCCGCGGGGGAGGCGGAGCAGCACAGGGTTGGGGTGCGAGGTGCGGGTGTGAATGGCGCAGGGCTGGGCCTGAGGCTGCTGCAGGCGGCAGCCTGGTACCCCCAGGCTAGGCAGTAGAAGGAGTGCATGTAGAAGGGAGCTGCTTCTCCCGCATTCTTACTCTGGGGAGCTCGGGCCGCTTTCGTGTCATAGACTCATGGAGTGGTTTGGGTTGGAAGGGGAACATAAAGATCATCTAGTTCCAGCCCCTATTTGGGAGCAGCAGTAGGAAAACAAGTGTTGTCTAGTGCTGAATGAGAAAGAAAATGCCACAGTGCATTTTCCTGGGCTACCTTTTCCTTGTAGTCACAGGCATAGCAGGCCACTTTTTTTGTGTTTTACAAGACATTTATAGTCCCAGTGCAGTGTTGCAGGTTGCAGGCCTGTAATGAGGCAGAGCTGCTCATGTCTGGAAGGATAGTTTTTGTTATTGTTAGAACCAACATTGCAGGGGCTTGAAATTCAGAACTCATTAAATACTTCATTTAATAGCATTGTTCTGCCATCCTTTTCAATCTGACTAGTTTTCAGTGAAAATCTCAAGGTGATTTTTTGGACAATATTCATCAGGAGGTTTAGTAGCAGGAGGAGAGAAGAAATAGAAAATGAAAGTTTTGGTGTAGTGGAGGTTTTAAAGAATTGTAAGATTTTGGATGCACAAGTAAAGCAGTTGAGTTTGAAATACTCAATAACACTCAAAAGGAAATTGTGGATGGAGGTTTTGCCAGAAGACTGGTGGAATTCGATTTTTCCTTCAGTTTAAACACACAGATGGAATGCCGTAAAACACAATGTGTTCTGAAACAAAAATCACAGAGAAGAAAGTTACATAATATTACCAAAATGCCTTTAGCCCAGGTGAAGACCAATAATGAGGAGCGACTGCCATAGTTTGTGCTGCCACATGGTCTCTGCTGAAAGTAATAAATATCTGTGTAATGGTGGTAACTGCAAAACAAAATAAAGAACAGCCCAGTCATCAGCATGCTTCATAGAGGCTTATCACACCCTGATTTAAAAATCTGGCTTCAAAAGTGGGAAATAAAACATTTCAAGTGTGGAGCTACTTTTGTATTGGTTCTATTCGTAGTTAATTTCTGAGCCTCTTGTAATTCCGTGCCCTAGAGGAGAAACTTGTTACTGGTTTAAGGATTGTTCTGCTCCTGCTTAGTAATCTCTTTCTGGATTCTAAGTTTCTTATTGCCAGGGCCCAGCCTTGTAGAGATACTTAAGTATAGCAGCAAAGGGTGTCCTTCACAAGCCTAGTGACTTAGGAATGAGGACTTGCAGAGCAGTCCCTGGAGCTCCTCTATTAGGCTTTCCATTGTACTAAAGGAAATTTCTAAATGTAGATCATTGGCAAAATTGGTCTTTAAGAGAGAAAAATGTCTGAATTCTGATTTTTAACTTATCTTCCAAAAACTCAATTTCTGGATTAAAAGTCCTTTTTATGACAAATTCTTCCACTTCTTTGGACATTAAGAACATGCCTGTCATCTCTAGTACATTGAAAATCTTGAGGCAAAGAACTGTATAGCTCATCTAGAGCATGTTATTAGAAAATGCTGTACTATTTGTCACTAAGTATGATTCACTTGTTCTCGTTAAAATCTGTTAATTTAAAATGTTTTAGGATTATGGGATTAATAATTTGCCATTTCGGTGGTGTGGAGCACTTTCTCTTTTTTTTGGTATTTGTTCCATTTGTAAGTAAATGCACTTGATAATATTGAAAACCCTGACAAAAGCATCAAAGGACAAGCTTTCATTTCAAGCTTTAAAATTTGAAGCCTGTAACTTCACACATATTTTGCATTACTAAATTATTTAGTATTAACCATTCTGATATGACGGTACATCCAGAAAGGTACAGAAGAAATTACTTTTTTCAGAACAGTTGCCTTTTCCCTAAACTAACAAAATTACCTCAAACCCTTGCAGTGTGCAGATAGTGTAATCGAAAGTACACAAGTTTTATTCCAGGCCATGTGTTTGCTTAACATAGGTGGGATTGATAAGGCTCCTGTGTTTTAACATGTGCTTTTCATGGCTGAGCCCTGCTTTCAGAGTCAGGTCTTCCAAACTTTTCCCTCTTAAGTCTGAATTCCTTCATGAAAGCGTCAACACACATGATGCAGCCATCTCCAGAACTAATCTTGTCTGTGCATGATCCTAGACAAAACCACAGTCTTGTAATCCTAGAACCACAACAAGTGAAAGAAACTGAAAGATGTCATTAAGTACATGCTTTGCCAAAACAGGACAAATGTATTCTACAAAGGATTTTTGTTGTGTATTGGGTTTTTTAAAGTTTGAAAATCCTCTACAAACTTAACGTTCCCCTAAAGTTCTTTTAGAGAGTAAGACAGGCTAAACTGTTTCCTTGTACCTCGCAAGTCTTCTGTGGACTCTTAGCCCAAATGATGCTTTACCACACACGTGCTACTTCCCTTATTGCAGTGTGGAAGTTAAATGGAATTCATAATAAACTTCAGAATTTTGTATCTGTAATCGCTAAAAATACTATACCCGTTAACAATGTTTGCAGCTTTTTATTTTCCTCATAAGCATAGCAGTACTAGCTGGAAATTGTGCATTCAAGGTGATGTAATAAGATTATCTGTAACCAGCTAAAATGTAGTGTGAATTGCTTCTAAAGAGGTGATTGAGTTAATGGTGTGTTGAAGAAATCAGTTAAAGATTTTATTTCTTTCTTTTAGTGTCATCTGCAGGAGTCTAGCAAATAGCAGCTATGGAATAAAGAGAAAATCACCACTTCAAAACCTGCATCTTGTTTCCCGAAGTATACATCATCCCTACTATCCAAGTTCAAAGTTTCAGAGACCTCCGTTAAGGATATCCATTCAGCTGTTCTCTTCTCTGAATCGTCTTCCCCTTCACAAAACAAAACTTTTAAATGTAAAACATGGATACCAGTCCCACAGGAACTTTTGGCTGGCCAGATTAGCCTCCAGGCTTCTCAAAGTTCGCTATCTCATCCTGGGATCTGCAGTAGGAGGTGGCTATACAGCTAAGAAGGTATTTATCTCTGGAAGCTATTTTATGCATTTTGTCTTTGTTATTATGTACTTCAAAGTAGTAGTTCTTGTTATAGCCACAAAAATAGAAGATGTCATTGCTTGGTTAACTGATGATAATAAAGGTGAGTGAATATGGAAAACATTGTTTAGAAAACTAGTATAGATTTTAAAAAGATCAAAGTACTACTCATATCTAAAGATGGTGGGTTAGTATGTTTTATGTGTAGGTAGTAGTTCCTCATATATTTCTCTATGTACATTTTCTATTTCTACCATGATTTTTTCCCTTTCTTTGTTAGACATATGAGCAGTGGAAGGACATGATGCCAGATCTTGAGGAATATAAGTGGATTATTCCTGACTTCGTTTGGGAGCTTGATGAACTTATCGACTTCGGTATCACAAAACCATGATGTTATTCTTCTCTAAAGACTGGCGTGTGAAAAACTTAAACGTAAGAGTGTAGGTCCTCCGGACCTCACTCCAGGAGTAGCTTTTTAGCTGTAATTTGAGTGAACTTTTGTTTTTGGAGTTTAATGTGTGTTTCACCAAGGCATTTGTATCACTCTGTTTGTAAGAAGAAATTAAGCACTGTTTAGCCTTGGTATTCCATAATGCATCCTTTCATTTGAGAATGTTCTTGGTCCTTTCGTAAAGCCATATATTCCCCTTAGTGAGAGCTGCAGTGTGATCAAGGGGACTCACACAGGTTTTGGTAGTATTATGCAGAAAGTTCTTTCTTTCTATATAAATGATATACAAGTGAAGATATAAATAGATCAGTAAAAAATACGTGTGAGTAAAAGGCCAGTTGAAAATGCAGAATAATGAACCTGCATATCTACAAAATTTTCTTGAAGATACAGAAGAAAAGAAGATGAAAAATAAGAGACTCTTGCTTTCCTGAGCCTTCAGGTTGCAGTAGAGGCTTTTGTGTATTTTCAGATGAAAGGCTGAGAAGATTTTCAGATTTCTTTCATCTGACAGAAATCTGAAAATCAAGCACTGACTTACGTTTTATATGTAGGGTAGAAACATGGTGTTCTTTTTTTTTTTTTTTTTTAATCATCTCTATGAAGATTTTGCTGCATAGAATCATAGAGCAGTTTGGGTTGGGAGGGACCACCTTACAGATATTTAGTTCCAACCTCCATGCCGTGTATGAGTATTTAATAGATAAATGCAGAGATTGAAAACTCAGAGATTGTTTTCTTATTCTTACTGTAAGTGGACACTGCAATTTTATAGTACTTTAAAGCTAGTAATTTTTACTTTTAAGGATGACAGAATTGACTTGTTTATGTAATTGAAAACTAAGCTTTTCTTAAAAAGATTCAAGACATGAGCATAGTTACAGTTCTGTGTAATTTTAAAACATCCTCTACGAAGTATGTGAAAGAATAATGTATGAAATGTGGTAAAATGCAGCAATAAGTTTTCAGCAATTATGAAGTACCTGACGTAGCCAACTTATCAGAAGTTCAAAGTCTAAAAAAGCAGTTGTTTTTTCAGATGTGATAGTCTTTCCCAACACTAGTGGGGGGAGATGCATGTGGAAAGAAACTTCTTAATACTTTAAAAAAAAAATTTTAAAAGCCATATTCTGAAACAGTTGCTAGGTTTTATAGCCTAAGCCGTTTTTGATCACAGAAATAATGGAAGAAAGCCCTACTCACTAACTGTTTTACTGTTTTGCTAGAAAAACTTCTCAAAGCCCTCCCTGATGCAGATGACCTTGCCAAACTTCTGCCTGACTTTGACAAGATTGGAGAGAGCCTCGCCTCACTGAAAGGATTTCTTTCTCCTGGTGAGAACAAATTTTCAGCTAAGTTTAAATTTTAAAAGCTGAACCTATTTCATGATGATGGTATAGATATGTCCTTAGACTCTAAAACAAAGCAGATCCTGAAAACGTTTGTGTTTGCTTTGAGTGTCTCTTACTGGAAGTGTTGTGACCCAGGTAAGTGTGATGTATTTTTAAAAGCAGGAATTCTGGTAGCAAGTGCAGAGAACTAAAATGTGAAACTGAATAGAAAACTAAAATTCTTGTACAACTCTAAACTAACAGATTGAAATCTCAATTCTTCAGTGAGTCAGAGAAGCTGGATGTGTCCAGCCAGAACTTGGTGAGTGTCACTAGACAGTAGCAACATCACAGCTATTACAAGAGAAAAGAGTTGGATTATTAAGAGCGAAGGTGCTTAATACTGCAAGCATGTGAAATAGGAGATTTGTAGCAAAGGTATTCTTTTGGGTTGAATGATGTTTTCCATCTGGTCATGGCCCCAGAAAAACTTGCTTGGAGTTTTAGGTTAGATGGGGCTGCGTTTCAAAGGAGCAGGTAAGAGTTTTAAATCCTTCAGAAAAGACTCAGGGATGGTTTCAGTGTTTCTATTCAGTGTATCCAGACAGTAGCAGAAGCAGGATTGATGGTTTTCAAGTTTTGGCAGACTTAAATGAGATTTTTCTATCACTGCGCTTTTTAAAACTGAGAGCAATTAGATTTGATCATAGTATCTGACACGTTAATGAAGACAGATCAAAACTTCACTCATTCTTATAATAAACTGCAAGATTATTTGTATTACATACCTTAGTAATTATCAAACCACATAAATTTGCATTCATGAAAGATTATGTCTGTGAGGGGTTATATCATTGTTCTAAGTGTGTTTTGAAATATTTTCGTATCAGTCTGCGTAAGAGGTGTGTTTTTGTTTCTTTGAAATACTGTCAATGGCAGAACTAATTTATTAATCTTACAAACTCAGCAAGAATATAAGTAGGGACCAAGTTCATCAGAGTGACAAGTAGATTACAATCTCCTATGTATTTTGGCTGTTTAAAATTTTAACAATTTAAAATTGTGTTGTTATTGACTGATGAGATGTCACCTGTTACTTGTTATCATACTCACACTGTCATAGTGGCCATATATGATTGTGTGGTCCTCCAAAGGAAACAAAGATCCCTCATCTTATTTTGCACTTTGTTTTGTGTTTATAATTTTTATTTCCCCTCTTCTGCTGATTTTTCACAGGTTACAATTTGGTTAGTGAAGTCATAGGAGCTTCTGATCTACTTCTGTTGTTAGGTGTGTAAAAGCCCTTTTTCCTGCCCTTAACCTGCCTTTTTAAAGCAAACTGTTGAAGAACTATTATACTAAGAGGAGTGAATAGCAATATAAATACAATTATTTACAGCAACTTAATGTGGATTTATGAGTACTTTTCAACTATTTTAAAAATACTTCATAGAATCACAGAATATGCTGAGTTGGAAGGGACCCATCAGGATCATTGAATCCAACTCCACATGCTGTTCAGGGATGCCATAAAAATCCCACCATGTGCATGAGAGTGATGTCCAAAAGCTTCTTGAGCTCTGTCAGGCTTGGTGCTGTCACCACTTCTCTGGGGAGCCTGTTCCAGTGCTCAAACACCCTCTGAGGGAAGAACCTGTTCCTAACTTAGGTCCTCCCCTGTGAGAATGAACAGAGGAACGGTTGATACATCTCTGCCACGGTCCTTAGCAGATGCTTTTTATTTCAGGCTTGTTCCAGAAGCTTATTTTGAAAACCTGTCATTACACTAGGAAAGATTTTTTTTTCTCATTACAGTAGCATCAGTGGATTTTGTATTGCCCTTCTGTCTTTCTCAAAAATTAATTAAATTTACAATATTTTGAGAACTTTTAATAGTCTAACTGAAGCTGCCTGCTCCCTTGTGATATAAGTAATCTGAGTCATAAACTAGATAAAAAATTTTCAGGTGAGTTTTTAACTGATTTTCTACTTCAGTTTCTTAAGACAAATTTTTTTTTATAGGAACTTCAAAGATTATTGAATTACTAACTCATAGGGGTTGAAGCTTTAATTTTCTAGTAGGTGTAGTTTGAGAATTTTTAAGTGTCTTTTGCATTTTATTATGAGTTTCTGTAATTGTGTCCTAGGTTCTCCTGGAGAAACAGCATTCCGGGCTACTGACCAGGGATACGAGAATGACAAACAGTTCAAGAAGGTAATTACTCACTTGCAAACCTGAAAATGTCTTTATAAACAGGTATTTATTTTTTTGAAAGTGCATCAGTAGCCCATTGCAGAAGTTCATTTGAAACAGTTTGGAAAGAATTTATCGTTGAAAATTAGTTCAGTATGCATTACTGCTTTTTGTATATAAAAATAGTGCAGTGATAATAAACATTTTGGTGCAAGGAAATACAAGGCAGACATAAAAATGTTTAGGAATTGCATTATTAAGAAAATTAGTTTGTAATAAGAATGCGATTTTAGGTATTGTATGCGCATTTGCAATTTTTCAGAGCATGGTCTCCATGGCACTTGAGTTTATAACTTATTACTGAAGTTGGTTTAGGCCTTTATATTTATTTTTAAGCATTTCTGCTTGCAACTTTATTTCTGATTACATTTTCACAGTTGTAATTCTTACTTAAGAATTTCTGCCATAGTAAAGAATTTCCATTTCTTAAAGCAGTCTGGTTTTTACTTTCTTTATCTAGATAAAGCATCCATCATATTTTTGTTACTGTTCTCTGGAAAATAATGTTACTGCATTTTGATAACTTAAAAGTTTTAGCTTTTCTTTTCTTGAAGTCAAGAAGGTGAAGTTTAAATTTTTTGTTTTCATGAACTTCTCTGTTAAATTCTTAAATTGTCATGTTGCTCATTCTTTAAAGGCTTTTTATTTTTCCTGTGCTTATTTTTGAAAATTCTTCTACAAAAATGGAAGGAAAGCAATATATATCAGGGAATTTGTAAACTATCATATAGTTCTTTTTGCACCTGAAAGTTTCTGAACTATAACTGGGGCATTTCCATAAACAACTTTTCTGTATATGCAGGCATGTATACATTTATCCTACATTAATTCTGCATGGCAATATATAGTGAAACCTGTACAAAGCTCACATCTTGCCACCATTTTTCTCCCTGTAGAACAGTGATGGATTTCTACATGAGAATTAATCTAGCATTTTATTTCCCCTTTGTCTGTAAACTGTCTATATTTTTCTCTAGAGTGATTGCTTAGCACAGGTTTCACTGTGTAAAACATAAAAAATACCTTATGAGATCTGTGAAGAAGTGGCCATCTTAGTTTATTGTCTCTGATAATTGAAATAACTGACACTTCTACTAAATACCAGTAATACCATTAAAACTTGTTACTATCCTGTGGTTGTTTTGGATGCAGCGACCATCTGCATTTTAACTTTGGCTGTGGTATGGAAAATACCACCAGATTAAATCAGTATGATTAAGAAAATTTTGTCTGGTCTAATAATTATATCTGATAAGAAACTGTTAATTTTCTAATTAATATGATCAATTTGGTCAGAATATTTCAAACTAGGCACATATGAATACCTGACGGAGCATAATCACCAAGTTTATTGGCAGGCAGAATTATTATTTTCAAGACAATGGATAAGATGGCCTTTTTGCATTTGATGCTTACCACTGCCAACCAATGGTAGTTCAAGAATTGTGATTGTATGACTACATAAAGTGCTGTAGTATGGTATTAAATGTGCCTGATGAGCTGGTTTTCTTTGTTTCATTGATAAATAAGTAACTGATAAATCTAGAAATTATTTGTTTGGAGGAATTTTCTGAAGAATTGTTGTTGGATCTGATCCTAAAAACTTGAGTAGAATGAGTGAGAAATTAGTTGTTTTGCAAAATAACTTTGAGAGATGTCCTGAAAACCAAATCAAACTATACTGCTTCTTGTCAGCTAATGTATTTATCTCATAATCTTTCATTTAATCTAACAAGTACGATACTTTTAAAAGAGAATTAAATTAAAATTACTGGAGTGTTCAGATAAGTAATTAAAATATGTGTAGTTTAAATCTCTTTTGACCTGGATTAAATAAAAAATTTTGTTCTGGGAGAAAGAAGAGCGAATATAGTTATAAAAACTAGAGTGAAGTAAAAATACTGTATTGTAAGTGAGGAACTAGTTGAGGCTTTTACTTGAAACAGCTGTGTTACCTTCTTAGAAAATTATCTTACACTATTGTCTGTCTCCATGAAAAATTTCTTAAAGAATTAGTTTCCTCTTAAACCAAACAAATACCAAAGCTTAGCCTTTAACATTAAAGAAAATGTATAGTGGTTATAGCTGTGATGGAGTTGGATTGAAAACTGACTCAGATCTTGATGTGGGGCTTAGATAGTCCTTTCTCTGCCCTGGCTCTTTGGTACCATCTCATGCCTTGAAGACCCTGCTGCCCGTGGAGCAGTTGCAGTGTGTGCTGCTCAGCCTGCCCAGGGTCACTCTCAGTTGGTGTAAGGAGCAGCACAATCTCCCACAGCTACTGCTGGAGAGTGAAAAAGAGACTTGAGTAAGGACTATCACTTAGTTGGATTTTTTTTTTTAGACATTCTTGTTTCTTTAGTTCTTCCTTGCAAGTTATGCAATAAAGCTTCTGTAATTTTCTCTGTTTTATTAAGAGTGCTATTATAGTCCCAACTTAATTTCTTGTTTCATGTTATAGGTACTCTGGATAAAATTGTTACATTTATTCAAATTCTTAGAAATGGATCTCTTTACTTACAGTATCATTTTCACTCCTTTTTATTCCTTGTAAATTAGAGAGTCATACTCAGCTGAAGTACAGTATATTAACTTTTAATATAAGGTAATAGGGGGTGGGAGAGGTTTAAAGCATGCGCAGTAACAATGTCAGGGTTTTTCTCAGTATGTCAACTGCTGTAGTCTGTTAACTCCTGTTATTCCCTACCCTTTATATTGTTTCTTTGACAGTGAAAAGTATAATGTAATGATTGTAAAGAACTTGATTTTCGAAATTGCATTAATTGATCAGTGTTGGTTTTTCTAGAAAAAGTTCTTTAAAATAAATCTAGTTTTTCTCTGGACAGATTGATTTTGGTCGAGTGGATATGCAGTGATAATATTCAGTGACAGATGTAAATGTTGTTGTTTGTGTCTTGGTTTATATCAGCTGGGGTGCTGTGTGTACAGTTCTGTGCTATTTAAGGTTCTTAATTTTTTTATATTAATTTAATTTAAAACAATAAATTAAGAACTAAAATATAAATGAAATAATATTGATAAGATTATTGATTTATATATACAAAGAATAAAATGTTACAGAAAAGCCTTTTAAATGATATA
>VYZQ01005485.1:35378-46316 GCA_013400655.1 Mystacornis crossleyi | reverse complement strand
TGGATTGTAAAAAATCCCTTTCCCAAAGGAAAAAGTCAGTGAAGAGAGGACTGAATAAAACCCCAAAAAGAAAAGGCACAGAAAACCCAATTCTTATAAAAATAGCAAAGATATACTGAGGGGAGCTTTGGATCTCAGAAGATACAGGCTGAGGAATAGTTAATTTGAACCCGAATAATTGACATTCAATATTCATATTTCTGTTTCTGCCACAGCCTTCAAAAATAACTGTGTTGATACTGTAGAGAACCTCATTATTAATCATCCTTTATCTTGTTCACACTTTTAGTCTTTTCCTTAATTTCCACCATA
Source organism: Mystacornis crossleyi (assembly GCA_013400655.1). Lineage (NCBI taxonomy): Eukaryota > Metazoa > Chordata > Aves > Passeriformes > Timaliidae > Mystacornis > Mystacornis crossleyi. The sequence continues at coordinate 46,004 of VYZQ01005485.1, read as the reverse complement.
AATATGTTTCAAAATACTGTGAAGAAAATGCCTTCCTCAGGAGGACTAGCATTTTCAGACATTTTTTGGGGGACATTTCAATGCAGAAGACAAGACCTTTTCTTACTTCCCTCAAGAGCATTTGTAAGCAGTTCTGCTTGTACATTTATAAAGTGTATTTATATATAATCTTCAATATCTCCAAGATAAAAAAAAAAAAAAAATCCGGTTTTGGAATCAGCCAGAAACATACTCCTTCACACATTTTGCCATTTTGAACTAAGAATTTGTATCTCTCATAGACTGGTCACATTTCCCTGTCATCGAGTGACATATGTCATAGGTAAAGGAGTTGCGACAGGGCTTAAGGCACAACTGTGTTAAATAATGCAGTGCCAAGAATCCAGTATTTGCACAGTCAACAACCTCCTCTTCTCCAAGTAAATGATACCATTTACATATTTTGCTACCTGCTGACATCATGTCGCTCTTTCCACTGACTCCAGCATCAGATTATTTCTAAAGCGAGTCAGAAAGATATCATTATTCTGATTTTTTGGAGAAGTCTCTGAAGTCCCTGAGCAGCAGATTTTGCCAACTGTGAGACTGGTATAGCTAATATAATTATATAATTACTGTTTTCTTATATTCTCCCACAGGTCTCCAGTGATAGCCACTGTTTGATAAAGGACATGTATGGGCAAAATGGACCTTTGACTTGCTCCAGAATGGCCATTCCTATTGTTCTATGCAAAAAACCACATCAAACCAAAACAACCCTACAAAATAGCGTCAATCAGTCATCCAAAATACTAAATAACAAGAAACAATTCTGTTACCAAGAAATGGTTCTCAGATCAAAATACTGAAAATCAACAAAAAGGAAAAAGTAATTTTTGTGAAAGTAACTTGGCTTCATTTTCTGGAGTTCTTGGCTAGAACATTTCCATTGATAGAGTTGCTAAGTGCATTCTATTTACAAATATAAACACTTGATTTTGATCAGCAAAAATGCATCAGCACACTTGAACAGTGTCAATGATGACATAATTACACTCACAATTTCCTCTCTGTAATGATTTTTAAATGTCAGCAGTCATTTTTTGTCTAATTGTAGCCTGCATGTCAGCACTTCCTCTTAAAACAGCATGTTCCTCTCTGCTGGAATTTCACACCTCTCCACTCACTCACTCACTTCACCAGTGAAGATAATGAAGATGATAAAGGGCTCCAGGATATTTTCACTCCTGTGCTGCTTTACCATTTAACATCAAGCAGGCAGCATGAGAACTTTACACACAAAAAAAGAAAAAAAAAAAAAGAGAGAGAGAGAGAGTTTGATCGGTTAGACTATAAATAATTGTTTGATTTTAATGAACAAATCAAAAAGTAGTTTTCATTTCTCAGAGTCCCTGCTGGTACTTTACTAATAACCCATTTAAAAGCAGGGGCCTGTGGTAAAAATATTCTCACACATTGAGACCTGAACTTACTCGCTGGAGGACAGGGCTGACCGTGCAGTGCCAGCCCATCTCTTGATCACTTCAGTGTTTAGCACAGTGCAAAGCAGGTGATGCTTGCTCTGCAAAGGCTGCCTGGTTGGAGATGTTATCACTACCATTTCTTGCTGTGACCTAGAAAGTGACTTTTCAAATGCTATTTTGCAGTGGTCCAGGCCACCAGAGCCCACAGCATAACAAATAGGTGCACCTCAGAGCTCTCTTCCTCCTTCCAGAGACCACATGATCAAGTGTATGGAAGTGGATCAATTGTGCAGTGAACTGAAAGCTCTGCACTGAGGTTAGCACAAACATTTTCCACTCATCTGACCATATTCTGGAATTGGAAACAGGGGCCAAGGAGGCCTCCTTCATTCCAATTTGCCTACAACTCATTTTCAGCTCTCTGCTGATGCTTACCTGTATGGTTTAGGAGATAAAGCTTATCATTTACTGGCCCATTTAATATCAAAACAGGTGAAAAGCCAAAAGGAATTCACACTGTGAAATCAAATAATGAAATAAGGTCGAGATGTCTGATAAAAAAGAATACGATTGAGTATCTCTAATCGCAAATACACACTTACAATGACTATCAAGTTGTCTGACTTGTCTGAATAGGTCCCCTAAAGATAGAAGAATGAAACAGTGAATAAATTGAATAAAGACAGTGTAGGTGAGGGTGTGGGAGTGTGTTTTCCACAGCCCATGATAACATTCATTATGTCCCTCTGTGACATTGCCTCACACGTGACTCCTCCATACACAACTGTGTGTGTACGCACAGGCGTGTGGGGACCATGCCCAGATGCATACAGCATAAATGCAGACCTGGGTCTCTTTGTGGTTTATGCTGCATTTTCTGTCCTACACTTTGAACTGCCTTTTTTGGCTAAACTGGCACCTCAGAAACTTCTGGAGCTCTGGGCAGGGTTTTTTAACAACTGCATCCTATGCACTTGTGAGATGTGTGGATGCATAGAGACAATCTGAAAAGAGATGCTCCCGAGTCTCCCCATTGCAGAGGGATGTCCCCAAGAAAACAAAGCAAACCAAAGAGACCAACTGCCAAGCAATCAAGAGCAGAAGAAACCAGTCTTTGAGTATTCCTAGGAGAATATGAGTGCTCAAGACAGAGGAAGACCTGCCATGGGGAACACAGCATGTGCAGCTTGCTTGCCTGTGCCCACTCTTGAGAGAACAGAAGTCAAAATCTAAAAATACTAAAAGCTGAGAGTCCGAGATGAGCCTAGAACACAGAGGCACTGCTCTAGAAATTTCCTTCTTCCCTACCCCTTCCTTTCCCAATTTTATACCAAAAAGAAAAGTAGGCAATATTAAAATTAGTTCTAAATTGGGTGTAATACGCTCATAGGCAAGTCAGCCATACTGACACGTTACCACGAAGCTACAAAGGCTCCACTTCTGTGCACTGCACCACAGAAATGAGCAACACCTCCTTGCCAGGTTGCTCAGCTAAAAGATTGAGAAAAGGGAAAGCAAGGTAAGAGCCATTTCTGGAGTCTTCTGCAGATCCAGGTGGCTTGCTGGAGGTTGTGAAAAGGATTTTCCTAAGGCTAATAAGGTGAAAAGGCTACTTTGAGGAGCAGGTTCTTCTGTTTCCATAGAAAAGCAAAAAGGACATTTACCTGTCAGTTTACCTTTTTGGGATTACCTGCAGAAGACAATCAAACCCCACATAGAGCTGAGATAATAGTTTTTTTTTTGTTTGTTTATTGTTTGAAAGCCCAGCTTTTTAATGAACTACCAAAGGCAAACTGCATATTACACCTACCCACCTCCAACATTTGAACATGAGGAAATTTGCAGAGGGAAGGGGGAAATGGAGTTTTCCGTTTCAATAGACCAAAGATATTGGATTATTGACGTTACACATAGGAATTGAACTTATGTTTTACATTACAGTCAAGCATTCCTGTAGCTTCAAGAAAATAAATAAAGGCTGTTGAGAGAATGACACGTTGTTCATTTAGTGTCTAACAGTGGTAGGTTCAGCCTGTAAGAGCAGAGAAACATTCCCTATACCACCTGAACGGCGTTTATAGCCTTTCAAAATAAGACTGTCACGGATTGTGCAGTTTGGCAGATTATTCATGACTCAGTCACTGCATACAGAGCATTAGCTTCTACTGCATCTGAGGGTGCTTGACATTTCCTAAAGTCATGCCAAAAGTATTTCAAGTTGGCCTCTCAAAAAATGATGCACATTAAGCTAGAGACCACATCTGAAAACTTCAGTTGATTTGCTTCATATGAACTTGAATTGAACCTCAACCTTACAAAACAAGGCATATTAAAACATAAAGACAGCTGAATGGTAACCATGACAACACTGCTTCCAAAAAACCCATAGGTATAGCCAACATTTATACGTATATACTGCGAGGGATAATACATTCTTTTGTGCGCTTATTAATACCAGTTCATGCTGCATGCATGACTTTTCATCAGCAAAACTGTACGTTACGCAGGACTTTCCAGATGTTAATTTAGCTTTGATGTTTTTTGCTACTCTGATAAGGCCCATGCAAAATGAAATTAGTCAAAATGTTCCAAGTTTTAGGCTTGGGTGCAATATGGTCTCAAAATATTGCCTCAATTCTAAAAGCCTGCCTTGTGGTAAAATCTGTGCTGCAACTATGTGTTGTGTTCTACTGAACCATAACAGTAGCTATAACATTTTAATTTCTTTTATTTTTTAATTATGACAAAAAGAGTGAAGTTTTTTCATTGCTGTCTTTTAGGAAGATGAATGCCAATTTTTTGAATAGATTGTTATGTTAAATGAACCTTTATTCCATCTAGATGTCTGCTATTTTTCAGTCCTTGGACTAAAGGACCATTCTGTAGTTTGGACTCTTGTCAGCACTGATATAAAGTGCTTTATGTCTCATTTTTATAACCCATTTCACCCCAGCATTTTTAATCCCCTTTTCACTACCTAAATTGAGGAATACAGCCCTTTCCATCAGTTTGGAGAGGAATATGTTTAATTTATTTTGCAATACCTTGCTAAGGGACATCTTCCTAAATGAGTATTTTCTAATCTTTAATTAGTATCACAAATACTTTTGCTGCCTGCACATTCTTCCAGTGAAAGGTTATATAGAGCAGTCACTGCACTCTGCATGTCCTGTGGGACTGTGTGAGGAGCTACACGCTCCCCTTTCACACAGTGAACAAAAGCTAAATTCTTGCCGCCTTCTATTTCTTTATTTTCCTTAGGTCTGAATTGCTAAAACTATAGGTGCAGTCCTGAGGGCTGAATACTGATGATGCTCAGACCTTCTTGGGTGGTACGAGAATAAGGCTTGTTCCAGGTCTATGATTCATCTGCCATCTCTTCTTTTGCAATTACATCGCTTTTCTGACCTTTTATATATTTACTTCATAGCATAGATACAGTGTTTACTACTTCTTTGGAGACATAATGAATTGCAAACACAATGTCCTTTCCCCCAACAAGACTAGAGCATAAATAGTTCAGTCACTATCAACCAGGAGCACCACACATATGTAATTGCTTGTGTATTTTTATATGCTTATATATTTTTATAGGTATATAAGATGTGGAACATTGACAATGTGCTAACTTAGCCCATTAATGAGTTGGACACTTGTCTTTGGCATCAACCACTTCTATTACACAGCATACAGAAGCAGTAGTAAAGGCAGCCTTAGAGTGCAAAAATCTCTACTCTTGTACTATTAATGCACATCATTCTTAGCTCATCTGTGACAACGTATGTTAAAGTTTTGCTAAGTAGAACTGCAATCATACCTTTTAATCCACTCTATGCTTTGGAAACGAGAGCTGCCGTGCATCTGAGCTGTCCTCAATAGCTGTGCCTGCAGCCTCAGAACAGTGATTTCAGTGAGGTTTATCCATCCTGCAGGGAGAAACCTTAAATATAATCTGCTGTTTAATTTCTCTTGACTTTCCCTGTTGGCTTCTTCCAGGCTAAAGCCAGAGTGTAAGATAACACATAAGGAGTATGGATAAAATGGGTGCCAGGATTTGACCGTAAACAGCTGCCCAAATTAGCACAGTGGTATAGTTACTATTAAAACAAATTGCCCAGTGTTGTAAAGAGACCTCCAAAAGTTGAATTTGTGAAGCTGTCATGGTCTTAAGCACAGGGATCTATTTCTTGCCTTTTCAAAATACAGAGCTTGAAAATTAAAACCTTCATTGCCCTTTCTACTTGCCTATTCCAGGGTTTATGTAGTTTAAATTTAATTAATTCTCAGATAAAAGATCTGGTATATAAGCACCAGTTATGAGTGACAGCTGCAGTGATGGTGGCATCCACCTTCTGCTGGGTTTTTTTTGGTCTAAACTGTCCTTTCCTCAGTGTGTGGAACCTTGTTCTACTTTGGGGACAGCAGGAATATGTAATCCAAAACATCCTATCTCCATCTGGGTGCTCTCCTCCTTTCTTCATCCAGCACTTACTGCATGAATGCTACCGTAAAGGTACCACGAGACGGTGCTAAGGGCACAAATGCAGCTCATAAATTGTTCTAGGAATGAGAAATGAAAGAGCAGTGACACCCTGGAGGCATTAAGGGGCAGAAGAATCATGGCATGAGCAACAAAACCTTGTCAATCCTCTTGGTGCAGCCTTCCCTCTGCTTTTCATTCAGCCTGGGCACTGCTCTCTGGACATGAGCTCCCACCACGGCAGCAGCCCCTACCTGCTGCTGGAACCACATCCCCTGCCATCAGCTTCTGTGACCAATGCCCACTCAAGCTGCTGGGCAGGCAGAAGTCCAGCCTAGAATCGGCCATAGCACTGCTGCATCTTTGGGTGTCACCAGCACTAAATGGAATGGCAAGCAAGGCCCTTCCATAGCTATCCAGTGCCAGCATCATTCCATCTTTAATGCAGTTGGCCCAAGAAAACTTGACATTGAGAGCAATGTTAGCTGGGATTGATGTTGCTGTGATGCTGTAAAATCTTCAGTGAAATGGGGTTTGTAGCTGCTAATACCCCTCCTCTCCTCCCAGGCAAGGCAACACCACCCCATTGCACCACCTGTGCTAAGAGTTACCAGCCCAGCTGTGCAGGGCATCGCCATGCGAGGCTCTGTGCCGGGCTGGGCTGCTCACGGTGCCGCACTGACCTGTCTGTGATCCACTCGAGATGGGCTAGTGCGAAAATCCCAGCTCTCTGCAGTAAGATTTAAATTCTGCTTTATAGAGAATATGGAGAAATGTTGTGTCTCACAGTCCACTGTGAAAAATTACTGCTTCCCCAAACGATTAAGGTCTTTAGGAGACAATCAACAAACTGACTTATTTCTCCTGTAAACGGGAAAAACACATTGCTTACTGCTGCAGAGGTTCCTAAATGAAGCACAGCTGGATGGCTGCCAGTAAACCCTTAGTATAGTAGTTGGCTGGGGAACAAGGATGCCCTGGCAACCACGTGTTTGTTAGTGAGGATGCTGCATAATTTTTAACAAATGGTTGTGAGCTAAGGCTGGGGGTGGAGGTGTGGTGGGGAGGGAGGTCTGCTTCCCCGAGATTTACACAGGAGCCTCTGCAGAGAAAGTAAACACTCTTCATGGAAAGCAGTGCTGGAACAATGGAACCTTAGATGTTTAAGGCTAAAGAGCCTTCAACAATTTTGCAGGTGTACTTACTCTTTCTTATATGTGCTTGAAGCTATAAATGTGACAATGTACCTCACCATCACAGGACAAATCTAAGGAAAGGTTATGCAGGGTCCTTTTGAAAATAACAAAAATGAAAGCTTACAGAGAGAGAGGGTGAAAAATCTGGGTTATGAACTGTTTGGTTTGGCCTGCACCAACATATGCTCTATCCCTGCTGTAGTTTTGTAGCTTCAGTCTCTTCCTCTATGTAAGTAAATGTGCATCAGTGCACTAGTAGTTAAGGAATAATTTTAACATAGATACTGATGTTTTTTCTTGCTCTCCTAAAAAGCTAGGTCAGGTCACTTCTTGTGTACTGAGGAAGAAAGGTAAGTTCTTTTGGGACAATTGCTGCACACCATTTGTTGATCTCACCCTGGGGCAAAGGTCTCCAGGGTAAAGGTTTTCATGCTTTCATAAATCTAAACTTCTGAGGAAGACAATAGTGGACAGACAAATGTCTTAAATAAATCCGCAGAGTACCATTGCAGTTGCAGCTATTAACTGAGGCCTTGTGAGCATGTTCATTAATTCTGTCTACTAATGACAGCCCAAAACCTAGGGCAGCTCTTTGTGAGGGCAGGTGAGTTTTGGTGACCTTGCACATGTATTCGGCTGGTGGTTCCTCTTCCAAATCTTTGTGCAACAGGAATGGTCACTGCTACGGAACAGATGTGTTTAACCGCACAAAAAGCTCCAGTTCATTGGGCTAGGGAACAAACTCAGGGGCATATCTCATGTATTTCATAAAGATGGTGTAAACCTCATTATTTGATAGTATTAGTTAATATTTACAAAGTATTTTAAATTCCCAGAGAAATCTTTATAAAGTTGTTGTAAACATTATTATTGCTATTACAGTCAGGAACAATATTGTGTTTTATAATCTACACAAACACTAATACTGTTTTGTTTCTTAAGAGTACTTTTGTGCTTTATAAAATGTCGTGTGTCCTCTGATCCACAGTAACTTCATAATGATATGAAACACTGACATTTGGGAATTGTTTTTTACTTCTTTTTTTCATACAGACTTCCATGGAGGATTTGCTAATGGTATATATGTGTGTCTGAATTAAACCCTTTAATGCTAGGGGAGGAGATCAGTTTGACATGGAATTCAACAGCTGTTGTTTCTTTAAGGAGAAAAGGCCTGCTGGATTTAAGTGTGTTTGAGTATATCTGGTTGACTGAACAGCTTCCTCAAGGAAGTATTCATTCAGTCAATGTCCTGAAGGGTTAAGAAAACAGAAACCCATAGTGTTACTGAGTTGTTGTTATGTACGTTGCCAAGGGAACTGTAGCTGGAATGTTTAAATGTGTTGTTTCTCCCCAAACCCACAGGAGTGGAGCTTGAGTGTCTTGGTGTGCCCTAGTCCTCACAATTAATTTCTGTGTGGTGGGGGGTACTTATGGGGCTGATCAGATTAAATACTTGTACTGACACTGAGTAACATTCCCACCATGCTGGACAGAGTGGGTTTAGTATCATACTCATCACTTAGGAGAATCACAGCCAGAAGCAGAAAAGGGAGTGTATTAAAAGCCTCCCTTTTTGCTTCTCCTTGAACCCTGTGGATTTCTTTTAGTAATGCATATTACAGAAATTAATGATCTCCAAGGAGGTCTCCTTAAGACTTGGGTAAGAGAAATCATGGCATTGTTTGATTTTGACTCAGATCTTTAGTATCTGTATTGTTTTGTCTCACGTGACGTTTAATTTGCTTCACTGGTGTAAAGCTGGAGGAACCTCTGTTGGAAATGAGCGTTTCAACAGAAGAGGAAAATTTTAGCCTTGTTTCCATGTAAAGGCTGGGCTCTTGCACTGCAACAGCTCAGTCTGCAGGAAGTCTAATCAAGCACTCCTTACTGCCAGATAATTGCTGTAAGAAAAATACCTAAATGTATCCGTAGAGGTCAACTGTGCCATAGATATTTCAAAAAGCTGGGAACAACCTTCCCAAAGCCTTCCATGGGGCCATCACTCTCAAATGTTGGGCCTGTTCTACCACCCTGGTTTTTTCATGGGTGGTTGGTGGCACTCATTTGAGTCAAAACTAGCTGAGCAGCATTCCATCCCTTGTTGAGTCAAACATTTTTCCTAGCACAAACTGACCCACACTTTGACTGATTTATGTATTTCTTCTGGTGTGTGGCAGGATTTGCATTCAGGGGAATGTTTTCACTTTTATACTTGTAGCCCCTCCTATCACTCAACATAAGGTTTTTAATATGGTCCAAGATAATTCTGTCTTAATATACTTTGAGCCAAGTCTACTTCCAATGGATGTGGAAAACGCAGATTACCTTCTCCTTGCAGCTGCCTCTCAAGTGCAAAAGCTCAATGCTTTCCCAAGGCATGGTTTCTAAACACCTGATAATTCTTGTTGCCTCCTAAGCAGGACCCACATCTTGAACTGGAGACATCCTGAGACAGAGGAAGATCTCCAGCTGGCCAGTGTTGGGGCAGATTGCACTCTTTTTATCTACAAAAGTCCTGTGTGCACATCCTGTTGTGAAGTTTCCTTTTTTTTTTGTTCTCTCAGTATGAAACCATTGATGAACAGGCCAAGAGGCCTTTCTTTCTGCATCCAGATAAAACAGTGAGCTTAGGCTTCGTCATGTCCTGGGGTCCTCATCCTCCAGTTATCCACACTGGGAGTCATCCGAACTGCAAAACACTGAGGAAGACTGGTTCACACCTGGCTCTTTTACAGACAATGATTTCAAAACTTCTTTCGAGCTCTTAGACTTTAAAAAGTTGGGAAACCAGACACGGTGATAGTAGAATCCTAGGGAGTCAATGCTTCCATCAGTGCTCAGAGGCCCAGGGTACTATTTCCAGTAGGATCAGAATGAGTGGACAGTGCTGAAGCTTGGGAATACTGACAGCACACATTTCCCAGCTGTGATGAATCTTAAAATTTAAAATAAAAGAAGAAAGGAATAAAAGCTGAAGCTTGATCAATGATTTCTGTGTCTCTTTTACTCCATGACTTTGATATTGTGGTGCAAAGAACGGCAACTCACAAGCATTAATTTTTTGGTTCATTCTATTACCTATTTTTGTGCTATCTGAAACACCTGCACAAGTTAGTTTGACCAGGCATTTCTGCACAGTTCAGAAAGTTTTATGTAGGGCTGGACTGAGGTGCATTGCAGGAACTGAATGTGGTTTGCCTACAATCTTGTTGGCTCAGTTTTGTACTTCATCACCCAGATTTATCTATGATTTCATTTAAAATAGTCTCTTAGAAATTTCTTTAGGTATTCTCAGGTCTTGTAAACTGAATGCAAAACAGAAGCTACGATATGAGCTGGGTCCTATGTAAGACAAAGAACCTATTAAAAACCCTATAAAAAGCAGTGTAACCAAAGCCCTGCACTCCTCAGAAGAGTTATTCCTGCAATGGGTGCTAAACTCCAGAGCCCTAATGATGGGGCACTCCTTACCTCTCTTCCTTTG
>VYZQ01005485.1:0-25939 GCA_013400655.1 Mystacornis crossleyi | reverse complement strand
AAAAAATATCTGAAGTCCTTTAGTGGAGATTAGGAATGCAACTCTTGGGAAAAAAAAGTGCTCATGTTTTCGCTTGTAGTCTCCTTTCAGCTCTACTATGTTTGTTGACAATCACCATACTAGAGCAGCATCTAGGAAAGTCCTGATAAAAACTACTTTAGCACCATGATAGATGTGATAGTGAGACATATTATTGACTTCATTGCTAAAAATATTATAGTTGTACATGTTGATACCCTGTCAAGAAGTTGCCTCTTTCATTCCAGTATTAAACACTTCTCTTTCAGTGGATATTTGGAATATTGTATATGTCTGTCACCACAGCAGTGACATTTGTTATTTTGTTCATCAAAATGTCACCTGCCTATCAAGATAGCTAAGATAAGTAGGACTGGGAAACTTTGTTGAATCATCATGCACAGGCTTTTTTCTGCTCGTAGATGCATTACATGAGACTTACATTGATGTAGAATAGCAACAGAAGTCAGCTTCCCTGTCTGCAAAGTTGAAAGAATTATCATTTGCCTTACAATGATATTTTAGTAATTTCTTCACAGCATTAGGGGGACAGATGGACTATAAAACCAGTCAGTCCCTGATACTGCAGGGTTGTTCTTGGAGTACATGTTGTTGCAAAGCACTTTAAGGAAGAACTGAACTCTGTGAATATTAAGCATTTTAAGTGCCATAGTATTTAGGGCATGCTTAGCTACCTTACTTGGCTGTCCTCAAAGCCTGAAAAAAAACTTAACTGAGGGCCTAGTAAGTAGCCAGGTGACAAAAGAGACAGGAAATAGGATGCTAGAAAAGTGGAAATCAACTTCTAAACAGGGAGGTAAAGAAGAAATGAAAAACCAAGCCTATAAAAACACGGAGAGGTTTTTAGAAGTGACACCATTCTGACGAAAAGATCAACACTGTTTCAAATATACTGTATTTCTCCACCCACCCCTGAGTAGACCTTAAGTATCCCTTCACTGCTTTGGAGTCAGATTTCAAGCCAAAATGTCTGTGTTACTAGTTTTGCAAGTGCTACCACTAATTGAAACCACATAATGCTGCAGATCTGAAATAAGGCATGCAGAGCATCCCTGCTGAAAATCTACCCAGCAGGACAACCCCTTTGTTCTCTTTTAAAATAAACTGATTCAAGGGAAATGTTGTCTAAATCACTACTTCTTAATGTATACAGAATTTCCTCCCTGCTCCCCCCGCCCCCCCATTTTCCTGATTAGCTATCAAAGGACTTTGCTATTCTTGTAAACTGCAAAAATGGTTTTAATATGCATGCTTGTCATTTCTAGGTGTATAAATTTTGCTTTTGCAGGGATTTTACATGGCACATATTGTGATCACCTGTGGGTAGGGTAGTTAATTAGCAGTCCANACTCCTTCCTTTCAAATCTGTTTTAGTAATTATATTTTGGTTGTAAGTTTTCAGAAGGCTTTTACAGTACTTGTTTTCTAGCCATGTAGGCTCTCTCCCTTCTCCGCTCCCCTCAATCCTGGCTGTTTGTCCTCCTGGGTACTGTTGGCTGCATTCCATTAAGAAATTAGAAGGGAGGCAGCTGTCATTATTTTGTCAATCGTAAAATGTAAGACACGGAAAAAGTCTTAGGAAGGCAGGGGAGTCATGTAACTTCTATTGAGAAAACAGATTATTCCTCAGTACTTTCAACAGTACTTTCTCTTGACCTAAAAGGAAAACTTTTATGTGGTGGACTTTTATGATCCAGGCTTGGATTTCCCAGTGGATCACTGAGATGTGTGCACATAAACATCACTTTATACCTGCTTTGGAAATTCACAAAAACCACCCTCAGCACTTTTTGGGGAAGAACTATCATTTCATTTTGAGCCTCATTCTCATCAAGAATTTTGGATCTATAGCAATCATTTAGCTACATTAATATACAATAATACATTAATATCTGGGGCATAGATAATGTGCCTGCAGCCCAGACCAAAAGCATCCAAATCAAAACATATTTCTTGTCACAGTGACTGGAAAAACAATAGCATGTAACTGGTAATGTGCATATAAGTTGTTCACTTGCAGCTTGGCAATGAAAGCCTTACTCCCTGTGTGCCACTTTTAAATTGGTTCTATTTTACAGTGACTTTGAGATTTAGAAAGACTTTCAGGGATGTAAGGACTTTAAAAAAATCCTGCTTTTTTATCTCTGAATAGATACAAGAAAAATAATTTCACTGTAATGTCAAGATTCCACAAAAAAACTGTGTAGTTTTGCAATTGGAATTTTGATTCCAAAGTAGCAGACAAATAGGTTAGTGTTTGCTTTTCATTACTGTAAGAGAGCTGGCCTTTACTGATGCTGCTAGCATCAGTTAATCATATTCTCATCAGACATGCATTACAATTTGAAATGAAATAACTCCATAAATTCCTAGGAGTTTCTGTAGGTCTGCTACAGATTATACACCAAAGATCAAACTTTTAACATCTGTTCATGCTGGAAAATATTTTTGTACGTGTGTTTTCTTGGCTAAAAGTTCTTACTTATGTCCAATAATTTGGTACTTAGGAAAAATTCCTTCCTGACCAGTGTTCATCTTTTTGTGTATATGGAAGCACAAATCTCAACAGTTACATCACTTTAAACTTAAACAGCTGGTGGCAGTCTAATTATTTATTTTCTTGAGTCCATGGCCTTTGAATACACAGATTTCCAGTCACTGGTTAATTTCCAAGTAGTGGGAAACCTTTTGTAAAATATGGCACTTCCAGAGGAGGAGGGAGGGCTTTTCTTCAGAATAAGAAAAGCATCTGTGGATTGTGTTTGAAGATACAATGTATGATTAATGATTCTCTATTCACTGGAAAACAGCAACTCTTATTAAGTGAAATGAGAGTGCATCAGAGTAAAATGCAGCCTGGCTGAAAAAAAGAACTGAGCCTAGGAAATCCAAGCATCAACCTTTTTTTCTGGGCAGTGAAAAACAAAGTGTAGATGTATTAGGCTTAAATTTCCAGTGAAGAAGCCAGATACATTTTGTTGCTTTCTCTTCACTATATAGATTGGTCCTGAACTCTGCCAAAGGTCCCATGTTTCTTGTCCGGGCTAATGAGTAAGTTATCAAAACACAAGATTTATGACAGCAGTCAAGGAATTAATGAGCAGAGTTCTGAGGGCTGAGGAAGCCTTTGCAAATCCCCAAAATAGAGAGAAATCTCCGCTTGAATCATCTTCTGTTGTGAGTTGGTATGGCATCTGCTGCTCCAAGTCTAAAAGCGGAATGAATAGACAAAGAGTTTCAGATGTACAAGCTATGCTTAATCACCAAATAATAACAAATAGGAACTCCCAGCAGCCCTCTGTGAGATCACGTTCAAATTAGCTACACATTCAAGTTTTAGAGGAACAATTTCCTTGCTTCTATTTATGGGAAAACCGTAGTATATATACCAGCCACAGAACTTGAGCATCACATGGCACGGATGATTTCCTAATTGACTCACCCTCTATATTGCTTCATACGTGGTCTTTTAGGAGCTTTTTTCCAATGAAGCTCACTGTAAAGCTCTTCTCAAGAGCACCTCCTGGCCAACTTTTGGATGTGAAGAACAAAAAATACTGTCAGATATTTCATGGTGCCTACGAGAAATGTTTTGTCTGTGAGACTTTATATATTAGTCCCAGCTATATGTATTTGCATCCTGTGTTTTCATGTCAAACTGTGTCAGATGAAGCAGAGAAGAGTTTGATTTCTACGTAGTGTTTGTCATACTGAAATTATTCCACTAGACATAGGCAAGTTACGAGTTATCAGAGGCCGTTAAATGTGCTTAGTGGGTAAGCTGAATAGAAAAGTCAAGTTGTGGTTAATAACAATTCACATAAAACCCAGACAATGAGAACTCTTGTTTGAGGGGGAGAGTAGGGAAATCTTGGCCATAGACTCAGAGTGTATCACTATATCCCTGACTTCTTTTTCTTTCCTTCTTTCCTCCCTCACCAAAACTCCCCCTTGGTTTTTAAAACTCAGAGAGTAGCAATCCAAACTTTTCATCTGCTCCTTAATGTGCCTTTTTCTCATTCAGACAGCCATAAAATACTGCACTTTGCTGCATAAAGGATGAAATGTTTTAGGAATAGATTTCAAAGGTATCAGATACCTAAATAATACAGTTAGGATCACAGCAGGATTTTTCAAAGGTAAAAGCAGAAGTGGGAATTATGCGCCCTTTTGCTTTTTTAGCTGCCCACAAAATTAAAAAGAAGCAAAACAAAAAAAAATCTTGCTTTATTTCCTCTTGAGGGTCACTGGCCCAAGACCCATTTACAGAGAAGCAGGGCTAAATCATTTAGGTTAAGAGGAAACTAGAATAGTAATTGGAAATAGTGGAACTTCTTTTAGTATTTCAGAAATATGGGCCCATTAGAGTTTATGTGGTGTTCTGCAGAACAAGATGTGTGTCCTGTCACTTGTGGTAGAACCCCTCCAGCACAGTTCCACATTTCCACCTCCTCCATTGTATCTGGGGCCCTCCGATTGCATTCTGCGCATGACACACATTTACATTCTGGGTACTAATGAAAATAAATCAAGGCTCCAAAAAAATCACATCAGCAGCAATTAATCTATTAATTCAAATAATGTTCCTTGAGTTGCTGTCTGAACTACCTCTCCCAGATAGTTTAACACCATTCTATGGGTCTCTCTTGATGAAGCCAATCTATTTTGGGTGAAGCTCTACCTTAGTCAGTGAGATAAAGACCATTTGCACATTTACCCAACCTGTGGAGCACCTGGGTGCCTGGCTACTTATTGGCCTCAATACTGCAACATAGTCAGGTGTTTAATACAGAGCCCTGGCCAGATACCCTGCCACTCAGAATCACCCATAACCTAGTGTTAAAAGTTTCTCAAAAAGTAAAAGGCTTAAAGAGAGTTTTCTTACAACATGAGAGAGTAGTGTGGATATTCCTGTATTTTTCATCGCTGAAATGAAGAAATTTTTTTCCAATTTCTTGCATATATAAATCATGCCTATGCATTTCCACTACTTGGCTTTAAACAAACACAAACATAATACAAATTGATGCCTGAAAGGGAAAGAATATGCTTTTCAGAAGACTGAGTGAAAACAAATGTCAGTTTTGGGTCGACTGAAACATTTCATTCCACCCAAAAGTCTAAATAAAAGGTGCTAGAACCAAGCCATAAAAGCTGTTGCCAGAAGCAGAGCTGAATGTTAGTTACTCAGTGCTCAGCGGCTGCCTGCCTAGCTGTGGTTCAGTCACTAGAGAAGAAATACATATATTTTCAATTGACAGATAGTAAAAACTTCCTTCCCCACCTTCAC
The DNA here is from genome assembly GCA_013400655.1 of Mystacornis crossleyi. Classification (NCBI taxonomy): domain Eukaryota; kingdom Metazoa; phylum Chordata; class Aves; order Passeriformes; family Timaliidae; genus Mystacornis; species Mystacornis crossleyi. The sequence goes on along the minus strand of VYZQ01005485.1, from coordinate 20,610 downwards.
TTCAGGTGGCGTCTTCATCATCATACACTGTTCCACCCTCTCTCCCTGCTTTGAGCCACAATTAGCACATATTTTCATAATAAAAATAAGCCTCTCCCTCTGTCCTCCCAGCTGTGCTTCCCACCCAGATTCCCATTATGAATCAAGACAAGTACATGTGTTTAAAATAACAAAAAATATGTCTTCCCTCCCTAAGTCTTTTTGCACCTATCACCTCAGCATCACTGTAATATTTCCTGGAGGGCTCCAGAGTTTCTGCTGAGCTGAAGGTGCCTCAACCATCTAATTCCTCCTTCAGCATTTTTAGAGCACCACATGATCAGCATTGCCCAGCAACACCAGGCAATAATGTCAGGAGTCTCTGTCACACTTGTTTAAGACAGTCAGGCACCAAAGGACAAGGCAAGTTGGATGGAGGCTCAAAGACCAGAGGGGTGAAAGCTGTACTTATCTCTGTGATTCCCCAGGGTTCACACTGCAGAGTTGAGCTCGCTGACAAACAGGCCCTGCAGAAGCACTCTCAGCTTGAACGTTAGCCAGTGTGCAAAGCACATAAGTATAGACGGGTGGGAGAATATCCTAGTTGAGCAGATTTGCATATATTCTGCTAGATGGATTAAAAAATAGGTGCCAAGGAAACTTACCCATGTGGGATTCCCTCCACTATTCTGGCAGAAATGAGAGGCGTTCCATAGGTTGACATGACATGTCCAGCGACTCTTCTTTGAGATGGAAGCAATGTAGTTTGGTTGGAAACACTGTATTTTTTCCATTATGAGAATAGTTAATGTTCAACATCCTTCTCCTTGCCTCAGTTCCTCTGGAACACAATTGCATAAACATTTATTAAACATCCTAAAACACTCCAGAACAAGCTTATTTGTATTTACAGGTTGTCAATAAAACTGCTCCAGATAGTTGAATAATGTATGTTTTCTCAGAGAAGTTTTTGTTCTGTTTTTGTTCTGTTTTTGTTCTGTGTTGCATGTTTCCACGCCAAACACTATGGTACCACCACTTGGAATTTAACCCAGATTTTTCCAAACCAAATCCGGCTTCATACTTCTTAGCCTTCAACACCTGAGCTTCCATTCAGCCTTCAGCTCACTGCTCCGTGTAACCAAGTGAAACTGAGTTTCCCTCTTTAGGTCCCTTGTGTTCTAGTGGCAGCTGGGGGAGCTCTGCTACAGATGAATAATGTTTGAGACAAGTTTGTTCCAAGGACCAAACTGTAAAATTTCTCCCACAATGAAAACCACTGAGTATGTTCTCATTTCAAGTGACTTCTTGACCAAAAACTACCACGACTTGCAAGAAACTGCAAGGGTCCTGGTTGCTTTAAATAAGGGTGGCAGACTGATGCAGAAAAAGTTATTTTTTTGCCTTCCTAATCCCAAGGATTGCATTAATAAGCAAGGGGCCATGGATGTCGGCTGAGTTTGCTGCTGGCTGAAAGAGCATATTTTGTACAAAATTGTTAAGAGTTTTACATTCTACAGTTGTCTTTTTCCAGTATCTTACATCCATACACAGAATTTCAGGCCTGGCTGATGAACTTTCCAAAATGCCAAGCATGAGCCCTGTTGGCAGAGCTGAGTAGGTCCTGAATCCTGCCAAGCTCTCTGAGCCTTCAAGGCGAGTGGCCAAAGCAAGGGCCAGCTAACAGCCACCATGCACAAGCCAAAATCAGACCCTTAGCCCACGGGATGGACACCCACCTGGCTTGCTCTGCCCAAGCCGAGAACATGTACTCCAGGCAGGTGTATCAGCCTTTTCTTTTTCAGAAAACACAGCCTAGCTCAAAATGACTTTCTGTCACTAGGAAATATTCAGTTCAAGTCTTACCATTAATTACAAGTATTCATAAAGGTATTATCCAGCAAGCCAGAGGGGACATCTCCTCGTATGCACATCACTATTGCATTGCCTGTTTTCATTGCTCTGTGAGCAATTTGTATTTATTTATTCAGGCTTCTAAAGGCTGAAGAGGCCAGGACAATAAGCTTGCCGTAGGTAGGCACCACCTCTGAATTGAATGAGCAATTAACGACTTGCTTCCCAGTTCTCCATTATGGGATCTCGCATACAATCCACCACATCTACCAAAGAGTTCATTAGGAAAAGGACAGTTTTGATCCTCAAAAAGGGCAATAGATGTTGTCTCTGCTACAGAACATTTCTTGCCTATGCTGACTCAGGCTCCAGGGGGGTGAATTTGAGAATGCAGTTGTTCCCTTGAGGGCTTAGCCTCCTTCTCCATCGGCCTTTGATGGAGAACAACACACAGGTGTCTCCCCTGGCAGAGCTCTACCTGGCACAGGCCACGGCCAGTTTCAGAGCCAGCTATTACGGATGAAATGCAGCCTCTTATCTTCTCGTTAACAGAGGCCAGAACAGGTCTTCAACCCACAGCATGGTTTTTCATCTTCATTACCAGTACAAGTTAAAACATGTTTTTATTCTTCCCAAAGCAGCCTGCCTCCCTATGAATGTCCCTGCCTGGAGGATGAGCTGTCTCTCTGAGGACTGCTCGCCTTCCTGCTCCGGCTGCGCCCTGCCCTGGCCCTGCACACCCGGCAGCTTGGAGATGGCACTCAGCAGCCAAATGGCAGCTGCTGCAGAGGGGCAGTTTGGCAAGTGGCACGTGGCCAGTGCATGGGAGGCAAGATGGGCTTGAATGCAGAGGGGGAAGGGGTTTTGGCTGTCTGTGGCAGAACAGGTACCATATGCTCAGGGTCAACCCTGAACGGCCTGGGTGGTTTGGAGCAGGGCAGTTAATAGAACCTTGACTGCAGCCAAAATTCTGTACTGTTTGTACCAAACAGACCTTGATCTCCCACAGCTCCTTTGGCAGGAAGCTCTGTCTTGGCCCTCCTAGGTCAGGTACAAGGTGATGCCCTTAAAGCAGAATAAGCATGTGCACAAACTATCTTCACACTGATCTCGATGCTGTGAAGAACCTTTGGTGGCAGGAGTGACTCATCAAAGGGCAGGATAAAGGATAGTAGGATTCCAAGCACTTGGTTTGGGTCTGCTGGGAGCAGGAAATTGAAATTACTGCTGCCTATCCTCTGGCTGTCAGGCACGTCAGAGTGCAAAGCCTGCGGTAAATATTTTGATACTCCTGTAGACACAAGGAATGAACTGCACCAAAGGACCACAAGGAAAACCACACCTTATTTATGCCATATTTATGCCTAGTGAAGACACTCTTGTCAGAGAAGACACTTTTCCCCCCCTTTTTTTACTTAAGAGTAGAGTTCGCCTGCATAAAATTACTTCTAGGCAGAGATTGTACCTTGGGAAGATGGAATTTGGGGTAATAGATTTTTTTATGCTTGGCTATTAACTTCTTGTGTGAGCAATGCTCAAAACATGTTAAATGCTGCACAAGCGTGCCTAGGGGGAAAAAAAAAAGTGAATTAAATAATTTATGGAGAACAGGCTGGTGCAGACTTTCTGCTGGGGTAATCAGGAGGAGAGAAAGTATTAATATCTCTGCATTATTAAGCTTTGGTGTGCTTGTCGTAACCTTCCACCAGCTTTTGCCTTCACTCACTAAAACCTGGCTACCAGATGGCATTATTTGGCTTTGCCTAAGCTTCTGAGACACCCTAGTATCATCCTGTATTCTATCCAGAACCCCTTGGTGTGTTGCTATACAGTAAAAGGAGTGAGTCTGGCACCTTTTATTAGCAAATCATGCAATAAATAGTACGAGATCCCCAGGAACAAGCTGGTGCTGTTTTAATGCTCATTTAAGTCTAGTGCTTTTCTGGCCAGTCTTCTCCGGATTTTAATTTATATCATAATTTTATATTTCTATTTTTGTTTCTGAAAACATCAGGAAAAGCAGGCATAAAAGCTTCAATCAATTAATTTCTCTCCCATTAGTTTTCTGTCTTTATAATTCTAATATCAGTATTGATTGGAGTTAACCCATAAATGTACTGCTATAAATAAAAAGCAAATTGGCCTAAATATATTTCTCATCATCTTTCAAGAATTTATTTCCTACAATGTATTTTGTTATTCTGCCTCACTCCAGTGATGCCTATCAACATTTTTTGGCTTTTAACACACATTTTATGAAATTATTCATTTCTGAAAACAGATTTTTTTTCCCCCCTCATTAAGTCTCTATGAAGCAACTCACGAGGTTAAGAAGTTATGGCATTTCATAATCAGTTGAGTAATCATCCTCACATATTATTAATAGCTAAATTTTAGTTCTATTAATATTTTGCTTGAATTTTTTATTCTGTGAAGTTTGGGGCAACCCTTTGTAGCACTGAGGGCTGCTGTGAGCTGTCTTTCATGTTCCATCTTGCTGAAGTGTCTGTGTTGGCTCCCTCCAGCCTTAGGCCCTGCAGAACTGTGTTTCATAGTCTACAGAGGTTTTGGGGTTTGGTTTTTTGTTGTGTGTTTGGTTTTTTTTTTAAATCAGTTCTGGAAAACAATCACATCTGTTAAAAGTTCCAGAAGCTCTTTTAAAACAGTCAGATAGCAAGGCCTTAACTATAAGGCTTTATCTGTCAAGACTGGGATAAAAATCCCTACTTGCAAAAAGATGTTTGACCCTTCAGCCTCAGTTCTCTTAACGAAACCAGTACAGATCCTGCAAGATATGTGGCTCAGTATGGGATTAACTGAAGAATGTCTTTGGACCTTCTCGTAAGCTATATGGAAGAAATTCTTTACTGTGAGGGTGGTGAGGCACTGGAACAGGTTGCAGAGAGTTGTGGATGTCTCATTCGTGGAAGTGTTCAAGACCAGGCTGGATATGCCCCTGAGCAACCTGGTCTAGTAGAAGGTGTCCCCACCTATGGAGTAGGGGGTTGGAAGAAGATGATCTTTAAGGTTCCTTCCAACCCAAACCATTCTGTGATTTTATTTCTTGTGTCTGAAGACCCTGCACTGGAGAAGTGACTCCTGGTTACACTATTCTCTGTGCAAGAGATGGTAGGTTTACATTTGTTTATAACGTTTGTGAATTATTATCAATCAATAAATCTCCCATCAAGGATCCCTCAGTAAATCATCAGAGTTGCATTGCCTGCATTCTCCAAAACCAGTGACCTTAGCAAAGACCTGATGAGACACTCCTGCTGTTGGTGAATGTCAATGACAGAAGCAGAGAGAAAGCGGTGTGGGCAGGCCCTGGGCTGAATCCCGTATGTGCTAAAAACTTCAGTGCAACAGCCCTTACACTTTGCTTCTCTTTAGAAGTCCCTGTGCCATTGCCTTTAGTCCCCTTAATTTACAGCAGGTAGTGTCTCTCATTGTGCTGTCTTTGCAACACAGCTCTCTTTAGAGATACAAAAGCCTGCTTTGCTGAAGACACATATACAAACCCCTCATTTGGAGCTGTATAATAGGGCCAAGAACATTTTCTTTTAATGAACTTAATGGAGTTTTTACCACTGATGTCAGTGAGGCCAAATTCCCACCTCTTTTTCAAGCAAGACTAACACAGTGAGGCCAGGTGACTGGTGGAAATTATGGAAGAATTATAACTCCCAGGACAGAAAATCAGTAGGGTGTCACATAAATCTTTGGTGTAACAGGATCAATGAGTGTCAACGCAATTTTATGGGTATACATTTATTTATATGTGTCTCCCTTTTGAGGCAGACCTTACGTGTCCTTGGGAAGTGCTGCAAAGCTCCCACACCTCGTTATGTAGGTGTATGTAAATATGACATGCACAGTAAATACACTCATAAAGTTTTATTTTTTATGTTACCTTTCTAACCTCTTCTAATGTTGGCTCTGAGCAAATAGGCAAACGAAAGCCACTCAGCCACACAGGGAGAAACAAGTTGTGAGTAGCATTTAAGCCTTCTCTCCAGGTAATTGCTTTGGGCCCATGAGATGTTCCAGCAATGGAAACGTCTGAACGAAGATGCTGGCAAATGGGAATGGAGAGTCTATCCTAGGACAAGGTACAACTGTGTTCATATAGTGACCATTTTACTCCTTTGTCAGTCTGAGTTCTGAGACTGCTGCTTGGGTTGGAAATGGCAGAGAGCAGCTGTGCAGGTCCCTTCTGCAAGCTGACCTGGGGACAAGGGCCTGAGCAGCCATTTGTGCTGCACAAGGTGATTAAGGGGCCTCTGATGAAGTGGAAGGAGCAAGGTGTGCTCAGCTTTTGGAGCAGAAAATGTGAAGGCAGAAGAAGCTGGAAGAGGACACTTGTTCCAACAGCTCTGGTGGTATCACAAAGCCAGCAGTGCCCAGATGCACTTGGGGAGGACTCCACACAGAGCCAGGAATCTGCACAAGCAAGACAATCAAGTATGTGACTGGGAGAGCCCACATTCAGGCAGCTAACACGAGAGAAATCTTGAAACATTCTGAGTTCTGAGAAAGCTCTAATCTTATTTCTCATCCAAGATGAATGAATAGGCTAACTTTCCCAGAAAATTTCTAGAGAAAGGCACCTCCTGAAGAATCCTGGATTGCCTCAAGTGGCAGGATGTTATAATCATCCATAGCATAATGACTTTGCAGTAAAAATTGGTGAATGAATCAGAGAGATCACACCTGGGAGACAGATCACCAAATACCAGAAATCCTCCCCAATAACCAACCTTCCCAAAGCTGAAGAAAAAGAAATGGCCAGAAATTTCTGACTAAATGCATTTCCTTAGATCAGTCTCCATTGTCAAAGCATTAAAATTTCTGAAGAAATACAAATTCAGCAAGTTTATAATGTGAATATTCCTGGGGTGCAGATCACTTTCAAAAAGAGAGACAAAAGGGAAAAAAACCAGACTCCAAAAAATATTATTACCCACCCTCCCAATTTAAAATAGACAAATCCAGCAGTTCTGCTTTGTGATATTTTCTGAAGATCGCATTTTGCATGTTCCAGGGTAGAAAAAAAGAATTCGAGACCTCTAAATTTATCATAGAATGGAACTGTTGTTCTAGGGCCAATTATTTAAGCAGACTTGAAGTTATAAGAAATACCCTTAGAAATGAGAGATGTAAAGAAAGAAAGGGGCATAGGAGCTGAGAAATCTGACTGTATGTTTAATTCACAAAAAAAACCCCCCTGGTCATCTCTTTGAGTCCAAGGACAGTAGTGTCTTGAGGACAAAACATAAGACCTTTGGAATGGAATAACGTAGGACAAGTGAGAACGCACCCAGAAAGCATCTAATAATATCGTAGCAGAGCGATGGAGTATTTTTTTTTTAAAGTTGCCTTTATCTCTCTCCAAATAGCCTTGCAGATGCATAGCCCAACCCAGGAACTTTGCAAACATTAACACTTGTGAATAGTTGTTAAATTCTGCAAAAGCCAATGTCTCTCCTAGCCCTACAACAAAGAGAGACCAGAATTTGTCAGATTAATAGTTACAGTTTGGCTGTATAATGCCGAAAGCAAGAGTTTTTTTAATGAAAAAAACTGTAAGATGGTCCCTTTTAAACATTTTCATATTTCTGAAAAGAATTTTCATGCTGTTTCTGCACTTCATGAAATCATTATTTCTGGAGGAGCTATCATCACAGAGTACACCAGCTGGCCAGCCTTTCAGTATTGGCTTCCCTTTAAAACAAGACATCAAAATCAGTGAAGAAAGTTGCTATGATTGTTGTAGAATTTCCCAATTTAAATACAAAGAATTAATCAGAATGCAGAGTTGTACAAAACAGAGTAGGACCAAAGACAGGCTGGCTGCCTTTCTTTCAATGCTTATCCTGAAGCTGCTATATTAGCTAGAGAAGCTGCAAACCCTTTGGGAGCCAGGATGCCTCGTGCTAATGTCTGTAAAGTCCTTGTCACATTTTCAGCTCTGTGTTACTATTAAAGCCAAGTTGTAGATTCCAGTGCTGTACAGAAAATTAGATGTGTATTAAAAGGAACAGTATTGTGTAGCTCAAGCACGGTGCCTATCTGCTTTGTCCCACTGAGACAGCATGTCCTTGTGCCTCGTTTGTACAGCATGGAAAAACCCTGATCTGCAGGTGGATAGTCCTTGCAATTGCCCACATTGCAAAGGAAAGCATTTACTGCATATTCTTCAGAGGAAACAAGCAGGGAGGCCCTAAAATTGTGTTGTACTCTACTGAGAGATAGACAAAGATATGCAGTATGAATTTATTTTTGTTAACAGTCAGAGAAATAATGCTAGTTATTTTAACTCGCCCTTGGAGTTACTGCTCTGAAGGAATGTGCTAAATGCTATGCATTTCTCATGTGTCTATTTGAATATGAAGATTCAACAGCATGAGGCTACATCTGTTCCAAAAAAAAAGATCAGTGCTTGGCATCTTGCTGGGCGCTGTGTACAATTCATTTGATTCCTTGCAATGCAGCTAAGATCTACATTTTTAATATTGGCTAGCAGTGCCTCTAGTTTTGGGTTGTTAGCCTAAATTGCCTTTCAGATGTTGGATGTTCTGGGAGTGAGTACTCTGTGCTGCTTTGAAATGCCTTAAATGAAAAATCCAATATTATTTTGGGAGGCACTCAAGAATTATCAGTTGCCTAAATACATGAATATTTCAAGTGCTCCTGAAGATAATAGTGCTTGAAAATCTCATGCAATAATATTCTGAGATGCTGTAGAGCTTACTTCTCATTATATCTCTTTGAGCATTGATTAAATATTATTTGCTACTCCTTCTACAATTCATGAGAGGTTCTACGAGACTTTATAGGATCTTGAATTTGAAGTGGCTTAGTCAGGTCAGAAGCCCTGTTGCTCAGTTTGAATATGTATCAAGTTCAGATTTTTTCGAAGGCAAAAAAGCAACAAAACATTTTTTCCATGGCCTCAGATTTTGTAAGTAATTCCAATACTTTTAGATAATGACAATGAAATAGTCTAAACAAGTGCCATAAGCAGTGCTTAGTACCACATAGAATTAAATTAGAGAGTACAGAAATTACTCCATTTGAACCTGAAAACCTCACTTAAACAAAAAAACCAACCAAACTCCCCAAGGGTTCCAATTTAACACAAAAAAACCCCAAACAAAGAGAGCAACAAATGCTGACACCTGTATCCATATCAATCTATAATTTTCATAACTACCTTAATTTTTGGGTTGCAAGGGATGCAACAACCAACTACTGCAACATCTGAGACTTTTTTCACTGTTCAGCTGCATTAATTTCACCCATTAGCTATCCAAAAATGGTGTGTCTAAGCTGGATATCTATGCTGCCTCACTACTCACTGCAATGAGAGACTGATACATCCAGAGATGCTTAAGAGAGGATGCAATGAATAGCCCTTTGGAGGTGCTACAGCTGGAGATAAATCTCTCCCTAGATTTGCTAAAAAATGAAATATAATTCAACTTTTAAACACAAGCAGCCACTTGGGAAGATACACATTTCTATTACTGTCTTACTGTTTCATTAGGTTGGTTCTGCACATGGACATTTGCATCCGATAGAATCTGTGCCGCTGAACTGACCCCCACATGCACAATTCTTGACACTTTTAGAAGTCATTTGTGTTCAACTGTTTATAAAACAGGAGTTTCAAAGCTGTATCAGAAAGAATTTGTAGAAACAAGATTTTATCCAGCACATGTAAGGAACTGCTTCATAAATGCTTGAATATGTAAAAAGTACTGTGTGACTTCTCTGATGAATAACAACTCAACAGCACAGCTTGACTTTCAAATATTCATAATCAATTCATTAAATAAAGAATGAATGGAAGAAAATTATGATCACAGATATTCCACAAACAGAAGAGAAAGCAAAATGACAGTTCTGATGTGTCCTCTGAATATTTTCATGAGGAAACTATATTAATATTTAATGCATGTATTACCTTTTTCAGCCAGCTCTAATTTAAGTGAATTTCATTCTCTGTGAAATATCTGCTAATAGAATACTAATGCCACTAATAGTTGCTTGCCATACTTGGAGAGGCGGGAGTTAATATTACCAGCGTCTGTGTCTAAAGATGTTATTCTTAACACTGAATTAGAGAATGTTGTAACCATGTAAATTTATAAACTAGCACAATAGAAATGGAAGCACTATGTCAGAGAGCTATTTAATCTATCTACATAAATACATAACCTCACAGATGGCAAACAACCCCAGATTTGAGAAACAGACTGTGAGCAATACTGATACTAGAGAAAAGCGTGTCTCTCAAATGGCAAAAGCTGGGGTGTCTAACAGCAAAGTCAATACACCATGTTTCTAATTAGCCTGAATTGCCAAAGACCTGCCTTGAACTGCCGGCTTCTCTTCCCAGGTCTGTGATCCTCTCTGTGGTGGAAGGCGCTCTTCCTTCCCTCGGGACACTCCAGGCCCTGTTCTCCATGGCTACTGAGCAACACTGCCGAGGGTCTCCAGCCTGCTGAGCAGAGCAGGGCAACCTTTCCCAGCATGGGCTGTTCCTGAAGACACTCCAGACCCTCTTGTTCTCTTGGGTGGCACTCCTGAGCTTTGCTGTCTCACAGGCTTCCAGGACTGATGGTAGGACTGGACCCCAGAAGCTTTAATGCTATAGACCACGTGCAACTCCCTCCTCATGCAGCAGTGAGTCTCTCCTAGCTCCAGCTGATCTTCTACTGGTAGGTTCAGTCCTTGAACCGGGAAGGAAAATCACAGTATGGCTGACCAACTGTCCTAANGTATTATTGCTTTGTTATATATCTGTATTTCAGTAAAAAGAACTGTTATTCCTATTCCCCATATCTTTGCCTGAAAGCTCCTTAATTTTAAAATGATAATAATTCGGAGGGAAGGGGGTTGCATTTTTCCATTCCAAGGGAGGCTCCTGTCTTCCTTAGCAGACACCTGTCTTTCAAACCAAGACACCAACTCTACAAAGTTTCCAGAATCTGCTCTAAAGCACAGAAAGGGGGTTTTACAGTTGACATGATCTACCATTCTCCCACCCTTGTGCATTTCAGGGGGTGCACGGAGACAGGATGGTGTTAAATTTGGATTCCTTCACGTGGGAGAACAAAGCAATAACCCCAGATCAGAGGCAAGCATAAATGTTGCCTACAACTTGAATACTGGAGGATTTCAGCATTTTTTTACTTTTTACCTCACTCTAATGCTATTCAAGCATGGGAATGTAAGAAGTCAATGCAGGGAGGGTTAATTCTGGTGCCTGAATACCTGCTAGGATGACAGTGCTAAGCTTTCCTTTTGCTGCTGTGTACAACTGACCTTAAATCTGAAGAAGTACTGAATTATATACTGAGCCACTTTTGTTTACATCAGGTTAGATTTACCGAAGGCACCTGTACAAATTCCAGAGAACTTTAGGAGATCCTCAAGGTGTTTCCTCTCTTCCTCAGTCTAAACACCAGAAAACTCCTTTAGAATTGAGAGGTGTTTTCATAGTGTTGTCCTGTTTAAGTACACCCACTTTACCTAGATCAGGTTATTCAGATATGAATATGAAATGTACTGAGAAAGTAAGTTACTAAACAGGTATTTTGTTTTTCAGACTTCCTTATGGAAGGAGCTTTCTGTGCATGGGCCAGTTCCCACATCAGGGCACAACCACTCTGCCGTGTAATAGCAAAGGTGGGACTGGAGTATCTCCCCAGAGAGAAGGAGCTACAAGGGATGGGACATTTCAGCCTGAGAAGAGGAGGCTCAGGTGATCTTCTGCATATCTATAGGTATCTGAACAGATGGTGCAAAGACAGACAGCTGGGCTTTTTCAAAGGAGACCACTGGACATCTGGCTCAGGGTGGCCCTTCTTCATCAGGGACTTGGACCAGATGACCCCTGGAGATCCCGGCTAACTCTAACTGCTCTGTGAGTGTGTGATGCTGGCCAAGAACCACCAAGAACCGGGACTGCTTAAAAGGGGCCTGAGCAAACATAGAGATATGAAGCCCATTGCCAGACAGGCTTTGCATCTCAGGGTTTGTCTCTACAGCTTGGGGAACAACCAACATCGGGGCTGAGCTGTTATCCACACCTGCCTGTTACCTTGGCAGGCCTTGCTTCCCTTGAGTAGACCCAAACATTCATTTTAAGAGTATGAGGGGCCATGTCTGACCCAGCAAGGGCAGCTGAGCATAGGGTGAGGCTGCTCAGGGTAACCATCGCCTCCCAGTGCCTTCTGCCTCTTAGACGGATGCAAAGATGGAAACCTCAATGGTGATTTAGATGGGAAAATTCTGGCAAGTGGGAGGTGGTTCTTTGGTACTTCCCAAAGGCTCCCTCTGAGCAGCATTCTGTCATCAGAGGTCCCAGGCTATACCAAGCATCAAGGTGGCCCTTTCTCTCTTTCTCCAGCACTCTAGGGAAGCAGATGGCAGGACGTTTGCAAGCAGCTTCCTGGTACCTAGAGGAAGATCCAGCCCTCATAGGGCTTTTGGCAAAATCCCTCCTTGGCCCAGCATCTGGCAAAGCTCTGACCGTTACCCGCCATGCCAACAATGAGATGGGAGTGGGCTCTTGTGAGACTCAGATTACGTGAGCCACGGTGCCTGTGGCACTGGGACTGATTCCTGTGTTTTGTCCTACATCTCTACCAATATCCAAAGGTACCTGGTGCTGCAGGCACGGAGGGACCCAGGCTGGTGCTGCAGCTGTATTGCAGGGCAGTGTCAGCTATTTCCCCGTGAGAGCTGAGTGGCAGCCCGTACCTAGGTTGGAGGGGTATTTAAAGCCCGAATCGGTAATGGATCCTCACTGCAAAACTGGTGTTTAATGGCTTTGATCTGCTCCTTCTTGAGTTTAGCTCAGCTCCTTGATGGAATTTCTCACGTGTAAGTGAGCCCCACTAATCCACCCTGGCCATACACAGTGGGTGCTGGTGAGGGAAGGAGTACAAACATGGCTGGATATCGGTGACAGATGTCCAGGCAGCGGTGTGGGCGGCTGGCTGCTTGTGAGGGATTAATGGGAATGGCTGCAAGGAGATCTGAGGGCTTGTCATATTCACAGCTGTAGAAAAGGCAAGGCTCTCTGCACAGTGCTTCGGTGGATGACACGGAGCACTTCATTCATAGTGTTAGGCCATTGCCCATAAGATCTGAGCCTTTCTCTCCCCTCTTCTGGAGCACGTGAAGTGCTCTGCTGAGAGCAGGAAAACAAATTAGGTCACTGACCTTTCCCATGACCTTGACACAAATTCCAGTTTGCATTGACCAGCAGAGCGCCTACTTGAATGAGACCTGTCCTATCCTTTCTCTCACCATGTCTCATCCATTTCAAAGTGGGAGAAACAGAATGGAAAATCAAAGTTCAGATATAAAGAAAGATTTTTTTAATAGCAGGACCCTCTTGGGGCCTCCCTGTCTTCCTAATTTAAGGAAACAAAGTTATTTCATTCTAATTCTGATATTTAGTAATGTTGACAGCTCTAATACATTGTAGATCCTTCCGATCATATTGTTAAACGGGCTCACGTTTACAATTTTAGCTGAAAAAAGACAGATGCTATAAATTGTGATGCTGATAGGTAATGACAATTGCGGCTGCATTTAAACGCAAAGTGCATTTCATTCCTTCTTGTGCTGCACTCTCTAGTCAGAAAGCACTCAAACATTTTCACAGCAAGGATTGTATCTTAACAGTTTGTTTTATGGGCCACCTCTTGTGTCACGGGAGACCAACACAGATCGCTTCTCCTCCCTGTTGGTTAAATAGCAGCAGCACAACAGCTATGGTTGTTTATATAAAGTTCTTTATAATCAAAAAAGCATTTAAGTACATCTTCTAAAGTATATGCCTGTGCATATAAACAAGCATTCAAATATGGCCAGAGCTTTATAATCGTTTAGACTGGGCCTGCAAGATCCAGAGCACAGGCAGCAGGTTTTTGCAAACTGTAAGTCTTCTACAACTGAGACATCTCTGCACACTCCCTGACTAGCTCTAGTTCTAGGCTGGGAGTAGATAAATGTTTAGAGGGTTTTTCCCAGGAGTATGCATCAAGCCAGTGCCACTGAGGGGATAAACCCCCTTTTGTTCCACTCCTTCCCTAGTGAATCCATGATTTTGTAGGTTTCCTCTGACTTCATACCAGTGATTGCTACCTCACCAGGAATGGAGCATGAAAGGAACTGGAAGTGTGGTGTAGGACCATTAATTGCTGAAAAAAAAAATTTGTAACTACCATTATGCAGTTTAATCAACAGAGGAGTAGGTCCAGCCTCATGTACACAGTCACAGCTTTCACCACACTTTAGGCTACTAGTTGGTTTTGGATCACAATTTGAATGTGTGTGATGACCAAGTAAAAGTGTTTTCCAAAGCATTCATCACAAGCCTAATTTGGTCTCCTGTAAGTCAATAATGAATTCTTGAATTTCTGTCAAATGAAGCAAAGTTAAGCCAATGCTAAAGAGTTCTTAAAAACTCACCCAAAAATCTTACCTAGCCATTCAATTCCTGTTAAGGATCTGCTTGTATAAACTCACAAGTGATGCAGATACACAGTCCTAACATGGGACTGCTCCCTCCACACAAACAGGATGGAGTGGTTTACAAGAAGTTAGCAAAACTGACACATCCCTGATCCTTTTACAATTAGGTATTTGATCTCTTTGCATGAAGAATTCAAGTGTGTGCTCAGCACAGATATAAGCCATTGCCCACATATTTCTACAGAGGGGAAGAGGGTTAGAATAAACACTTTTTGTTCTTAGGTGACTTTTCTTGTTTATGAAGACATCTTTCCCCTTCAGCTATTCAACTTTAAAGACAAAAGAAGGTTCTAGTTCACAGAAAAGCTATGTGCTTTTTTTAAGATTATCCTGAAAGTTACTCAGTATTTTGTTGTTCTAAATAATTATGCCAGCTGCAAGCTATTAAGATTAAATATGCAGTCCTATCCTGAGAAGAAGGCTAGTCTCCCACAAAGGGAGATGTGCCAAAGTCTACATCAGCTGAAGTAGAGAATTTAGTTTTGCTCCTCAATTTTATAAAGTAAGTGTTCATATATAGTCCTGGCAGAAAAACAGATGGGTGAGGAAGGTTGATACATACATGACCTTTCATGGGAATTTCAGATAAACTGCATGATTTATCTCTCTCTTTTTTTTTTTTTTTTTTTTTTAAGTAACAGGAAAGAAAAACTTGATTAGGAGGATGTTGGAAATCAGAGAAGCAACTTTTTGCAGAAGGGTTGACAACTTTTCCAAATTATTTCAGTAGAGATCATTGTAGCTATTAATTTTCAATAGCTAAGTGAGAGATCTTTAGCAATAAATAGAGAAAACAGAAGGAGGCACTTGTGTATTTAAAGCAGAAATTACTTATCTGTCTGTAAGGTGTCCCTGGGGACCTGTGCACTTCTCCGTGGTGACCAACGTTTCATTTTTTCATCTGTGAGTTTACCCTGACATTTTCACACCAAAGGAGAACTGCATTTCTTGCTCAGTGTTTGAGCGCCTCCTTCCTCCTGGGCCCCAGGCTGGAGCTGCTTGTCAGGAGAGCACTGTGAGCTGGCTCTGCAGACACACCAGAAGGAGAGCTCTGGTTTTCAGCTCCCAACCATTTTTAAATAGGCAGCAGAAGTTTGGTGTCATTCAGCAAGAGCGTTTCCCTCAGCCTTCTCCCTCAGCCACCACTGTGCCATACATGCTTGTAAACATTTTCAATCATCATAGCTATAAAAAAGTGAAGCTTTATAGTAACAAAATACTTATTTGTCTCCTTAAGTGCTTGTCTGTAATTCAGTTTAATGATGCTGCACTTTCTTGTGGTCTTTCATTGCCTAGAGGGTATTTTGTATTGATTAAGTCATTGTGTAGGTCTCAGTAAAAAACAACCACATAAAAACTCAGACTGGAAGTGGAAAAACCTTCTTCAGGTGGAAGACTTCATAGGTCAGAGAAATGAAATTTTGATTTGGAGAAGCATTTAGAACAAATAAAAAAAGAAAGAAACGTACTGCCTAAATAGAACCCTTCATGAAGAGGATAGGGAAATACCCAGTCAGTCTGAGGTTCTCTTTCCTTTCTTAAACTGACCATTCCCATCACAGACTATGAAATACTCCTCTATATGCACTGTGTCAAGTCCTAGTGAGTGAGTACAATTGTACTGGGTTTGCATGGCCAGGTTTTTGGAGCAGGGGGGCTACAGGGGTGGCTTCTGTGAGAAGCTGCTGGAAGCTTCCCTCATGTCCAGGAGAGGCAGTGCCAGCCAGCTCCACATGGATCTGCCACTGGCCAAGGCCGAGCCAATCAGGAATGATGGTAACACCTCTGTGATAACACATTAGATGTAATTGTGGCCAGAGAAGAGCAGTGATAATATGTGAGAGGAGGAATTCTGCAGACCTCAAGGTCAGTGCAGAAGGAGGAGCAGGAGCTGCTCCAGGCACCGGAGCTGAGACTCGCCTGCAGCCCCTGGTGCAGCCCATGGTAAAGCAGCTGTGCCCCTGCAGTCCACGGAGGGCACGGGGTGCAGAGATCCACCCGCAGCCCCTGGGGGAACCCCATGCTGGAGCAGGGGGATGACTGAGAGTAGGCTCTGAACCCATGAAAGGCTTGTGCAGGCTCCTGGCAGGGACCCGCACAGCCATGGAGAGACGGCCCACACTAGAGCAGGTTTCCTGGTGGGAATTCCTGTGGGGGACCTAGGCTGGAGTAGGCTGTGCCTGAAGGACTGCACCCTGTGGAAGAGTGAACAACGTTGGAGCAGTTTGTGAAGAACTGCTGCCTGTGGGTGGACTCATACTGGAAAAGCTCATGGAGAGCTGTTTCCTGTGGGAGGGACCCCATGCTGGAGCAGGGACTGTTCTCCCTGAGCAGCAGCAGGAACAACGGACAGTGAACTGACCATAATGCCCATTCCCTGTCTCCCTGTGCCACTGGGGGAGGAGGCAGAGCTCAGGAAAGAGGTAGGGCTGGGAGGAAGGTGTTTTTAAGATTTATTTTATTACTCATTATCCTGCACAGATTTTGTTAGTCATTAATTCAGTTAATATCCCCAGTTCTAGTCAAGATTGCCTGTGATGGTATTTGGAGAGCGATCTCTCCCGGTCTGTAGCTCAACTCATGAACCTTTGTGATATTTTCTCTCCCTACATCCAGCTGAGAAGGGCAGTGATAGAGTGGCTTTGGTGGGTGTCCGGCATCCAGACATCGTCAACCCACCATAACAATATATATACACTTATCTAAATTCTAAAATAATGGAGTTTGCCCGGTTGTAGTTCTTAAAGATTTTTTTTTTTCAGAGAAAGTAAGTTATATGTGATCAAAACCCAAATGTTATGTGATAAATGGCAAAAAGTGATCCAGCTACTATTCCTATATATTTAATCAATGATTTGACAAATAGGACCTATCATTCATATTGCTATGGCTCAAAGTAAAATATTTAGAGATCTTTGAATTTGAATATTTAGAGACTTTAGATTGGGAAGAGATATGAAATTTCTTATATTTTAGCTACAATATAATGAAAACTCTCTCAAGCCTGTAGAATTTTTTTCCCAGGGAACATATTTTCTAATGTGTTTAGAGCAGCCATATAAGAAAAAGGTAAAGAAAAAAAAAGTAAGAAGCTGCAGCAAAATATCACCAAAGAAACCATCACCAAAGAGCCCTTCAGGTTCCCTCCTCCCCACAGGGAGCAGACTCCATGTCTGACAGTTGGGATCCTCACAGTGAGCATGGGAGTGCCAGCAACTCTGAAGAGCTGGGGATGCAGGGGATGCAGGGGATGCAGGGGATGCAGGGGATGCAGGGCACCAGGCAGGGAGCTGCCTTGCACAGCCAGAAGGAAGAAACAAAGACAAAGAGCCTGGGGGAAATCCGTGTTACTGCCTTTCATATGCAAGTTTACAGGACAACGCTCTCCACTAAGATTTGGTGGCAACTTCAGCTTTACCTTCTTTGATGGTGATTTCTTGAAGCAAGCCGTGACTGGCAAAAATATTCTTTAGACCACATTGGTGTCTTCTGGTATCACTGCCAGCCTGTAACTTTCCAATTTTTGCAAGTTAGCGTGAAACATTAGCTTTTAGGTATCTTTATTTTTTGCCCTTCAGAAGCAGAAGTAGTTTTGGATGACACCACACACTATGTAGAAACTCAGTAACTGCTGAAATGCTCTGCTAAGAACTTCATCCTGCATGATGGCACCATGTGGGTCCTAAACCTGGGCTTTGGGGTCTCTAGATTGAAATGTCAATACAGAACAACTCCCAAACTGAGTGCTGGTTCTCAAGTGAGAACTAAAGCCTCCCTTTTCAGTTCCATCTCTCTTTAATTTCCCTGTGTTCACACACTCTGGTGAGTAGCCTCAAAGCAGTAATAACCAAGGGACTTTCTAAGTATTTCTCACTGGAAAATGGCATTTTGTGCTGTTTTACAGCTCTCATGCTATTCACCACGTGATTGGCACAAACTGAAAAATGGCATTTAGAGTTGCTTTTGAACAATGCCTAAGTTACTGATTCCTTAGGCACTAATGAGATGTATGTGCTTTTTGTGCAGCACACAGCAACAGACAAGCACAGCTAATTTTTATAGCCACTTCATTTTATAACTGACATTCATGTGCAACACTCTTATCATATGGTAATATTCATGAAGGGTCAGAACACAAGCAAAATAAGACTTAAAATTTGAATGATGTTGGAAGTAGCTCTATAGACAGTTTCCTCAGAACAGCAATCTAGCACTAATTGCCTCAGCCATACAAGAGGAAATACAGTCTTGATTGAAGGCTTGGAATTCTCTTTTTCAGAAGACACATGGGCCTGGAAACATATTTGTGTTCCTAACTGTAAGCATGAGAATAATCCCATTAGAGAGATTTTGTTACTGGTTTTATGCTTGAAGTTAAAATCGCAGTAAGTGTTTAGAGGATTTGTGCCTAAGGCAGACGTCAATATTGAAAGAAAAAAGTCATTGATACACATCAGTTTTCTTTTTTTTTTTAGGAATGATACCATTTGCTATCTTATCTTTTGCTGAAAATTGCAGGAATGGAAAATTCAGTTTTGTTTTTAATAAATAGTTCATTGTTCTTCTGCTGCTTTATACTTTTTTTTTCCTGTGAAATCACTAGAACTGGGAATTTCTCCCCATGTATTTTGTATCATTTTCACAGAGGCCTGATGAGAAGGAATAAGTGCTGTAAAAAATTTTGTTTCAGGCCATTGCATTTAAAAATTTAATTTCAGTGGCACACTTTGCTTCTTTGTCAGCCATTTACAGATGTCTAAGTCATACTAAAATATATTTATAGCAAACAACTTAATCAATTAAATGGGTTTCTCAAATAAAAGCTACATTTGTAAGTGTTCCAAAATTTTTGAGTGCATTGCTTCTATTAAAGCAACTAGAAATAAATATAAGATTCATATAAAAATATCACATAGAACATTAATACTACAGCACTAGTAACAGTGCCTGAAATAATTTATGGCAAATAAACAGCACTTTAGGCATTTTCTTTGGCAGCCTTTAATATACCATGAACTCCAGGTTTACTACAAGTCCTCACAGCTGATGTATAGCACTACATGATATTGGACCTCATCCAGAAGAGAATGAGAAGGTTTCCCCACTCCAGTCTCTTGGGCTGAATCACTGACACTGACCCAAAGGGCTGCTCTCTGGTGTAGGTTTACGGAGGAATCAACAACTGTGTAACCAAACATTCAGTGTGTTTTCCAGATTTTAAGAATGTAACCTCTGTAATTTGTCATTAAGAATCATAAGCAAGATTAACATTTCACTCCAAAGGAGGTAGCATGAGGACATAAATTGAAGAAAGAATTCAAATAATCTCGTGTAACCTATGTAGATAGCTGAGACAGTGGAGACACAGCTTCTCTGGTGACATTTTCTGTTCACACTTAGGATTTGGATCCTGTGCAGTACAAGAAATGCCAGTGTCTTCACCGTGTCTGCCTCCGCTATGCAGGATTCACAGACTAAGTAATTACATTTTGCTGCCTGGTGCACTGCCTGGTGGTGGTGGCTGCTGAAAACAGCACATTATACTAAAAATATATCAGCCTTAGAGAGTAGCTGCAGGATGTTTCCTAAAGCCTAGAGCAAAAATGTATCTACAAGTAAAGTAATTTGGAAGATTTTCTTCATTCAAGTCTTCCAAAAAAGATAGTCAGTGTGGCAGATGGAAACACAGTGTTGAAGGTGTAAAGGGAGGGTGATAACTTAGGTAACTTGGTAGTTTCAACAACCCTAGAAAAAGAAGCAACAATCCTATCGCAGAAGAAGAAAGGAGAAGCTGAAAATTTGCACCTCTGTCAGGCAAATCCATGACAATCCTGGTTTCTAGTCCTAAGTAATCAAGCTTTCATTGCAAACATCAGTTTCTTTTACCTCTATGTAAAATAAATCCAGCCTCTAGGAAAAAATTGTAAAGGAACACTGCGAACAACATGACCAATTGGCCCAGAGTGATTATGTTAGATGGTATACCTGTCTACATAACAAACCCTTACTTTCTCTAAATCCTACCAGCGATCTGTTAAATACTCAGATCCCCTCCCTTATGTTCACAGGCACTATGAAATCTGGAAATCAAACTACTCACCAAAATGAGTCTCTTCAGTCACTGAAAAGTTATTTTGAACCCTTACATCAGTTGCTGTATTGCCATCTGGGAATGCCAGGGCCCTGGTCTTCAGCCTTGCTGGGGTTTTAGGAGGTTTT